>JAODFY010237931.1:0-10005 GCA_027580055.1 Paracaudina chilensis | reverse complement strand
ATCACCTTTACACAAAGTAAAAAAGAAATTCAACAATGAGGAAGCAAGGAATCACAAAACCTCTGGGTTTTCTGGTAAAATTGATACATAATGGTAGTTCACAGAATATTAAATGGGGTAGGTGTATGGTTACAGTAGTATATGGTTGCAGGGCCACAAAGAGTATGGTGGTAGGCCCATGCAGGAAGGGAATGATAGTACTGTACATGTGGGCCTATGATATTACATGGTGGTATTAATTTTCACCAAATGGTTAACAGTGTTTAGATTTGTGTTTACACTACGTATGTATACATGTACTTGATTACCCATCCAACAGTGTTATACCTGATGTATGCTCTCATTACCAGAGACGTGTATTTAACATTACATGGAGTTAATGAACAGGTTTTAGGAGTTTCAGATAACACATTGAATTAAACAATCTTGATTTGGCTTGGTCCAACATACCCGGTGTTACCCCGCATTTATACCAAGGTCAAACCGCATGTTAATACTGCAGTTTTAGCCTATGGTCTCGTGTACCCCAAGTTCACTGAATTAAAATGTCAGGACTTATACTATAATTAAGCTGTAGTTTTTAACTTTGTAGACCACCCGTGAATATGATGGATTGCATAAACTTGGTGTTTAAAACTGCAGAACTCTACTTCGAGTAGGATTGAGTGTTCTCATATGTTACTCGTGCTCGACGTAATGCCAAGCGTAGGGTATGTGAGACCACAGTATTATAGGACATAAGGCTATTAGATCTGCCAACACCATTAACTGAAGTGGGATGAATTTCATGAAGATGAAGACTATGAGCAGATATGTAATAAAATATAGGTTGAGAGGTCAGGATAACATCTCAAAGTTTAAGTGTAGCTTGGCTGAGAAAATATGGCCTGGAGGGGAATACCATGATGTGAACAAACTGATAGAACAGATGGGACGTTTGTGCCTCGATCAGAACAAAGTAAGGCCAGTTGGTGTTTTGAATACATTTTTGATCGATATCTGTGGATGAATATCCGGATGGACTGATTTTATGCACGTTTCTGGAACATTATTTCCATGTGACATAGGTTAAGACTCGTATCATGATAGCAAACGTGACAAAGTGAAAAACATCCATGATGATATAAGATGAAAGGTGATAACAGAAAAAGAACAAAGTGTTGCATCCCCGAAGGTATGGATGATTGGGAGAGAGAGCCAAGTATGATCTCAGACAAAATGATGTTTTTAAAGATTACAAGTGCAGATTGAATATGGTCCAATGTGTGAAGTATCTTAGTTGGTGGCATTCTGATTCCATGAAGAGATTTTGTGATTGATATGCAGAAACACAATACAACAGGACCATAAAACAGATCCACAAATCATAAATGCCTCCTATACTCGACTGAGCCCTATCACTTATTATTTGAAAGCATTGCCTGGTATATTGCCTATTCTAGCCTCAATTTCCCCAATCCATTAGTTTGTCCACAGGCCAGCTTCAAAATGAAAACTATTGATCTTAACACTAACAGCTTAATTGGATCAATATTTCCTGCATTTTCCTCCAAGAAGGACCATCACTCACGTACTTGATCCACTTTACCTGCAGACGTAGTGTGCAACAGATTCTCCTCCCCACAGGGAAATTTAAGCTAATATTAGCCTTTCATTGTCAAACAATGTTCTTCTGTAACAACTGTCTTGCATTGACTCTCTCCTTTCCCCTTTCAACTTCAGGTGTTTGAATAATACAATTTTTTAAATTAGCCTGTTGTTTGGTTTGGGGAAATTGAGCTCTTTTTAGGGGGTGTTTGCCATTTCCATTAAGGGATTGTCTGCTTGTGTTTAATATTGATTCAGTTTGTGACTTTGGAAGTGGTTAAAGCAATTCATAGTTTATAGCTAATAGAATTAAGTTGGGTTTAGCCATAAATAACCTTGGTAGGCTCTCCGTGATCTATCTATTTGGTTCTGCTTGCTGGGCAACTTGCATACAATATATGAAAGAAGGGTTTGGATATGAATGGGGGTGGTTGTTTGGAGGAGAAACAACAAATTATCAGTCGGATCTCCTCAAAGACATTGAAACCACTCCGTGAGTGTTATCGGTATCCAAACAGTAATATTTTATCTTCAACATAATGGCTAGGTAACATTTCACCCAGAGGAATGTGGTTCCATTCTGTGCAATATGGTCATAGCTTGGGGACACATACCATGTCAGTTGCTTGTACTCATTGGTTGAAGGATCCTAGCTAGCCATGGATGCCAATATGAACAAAGAGGCTATGTGTCCTTGGTGTGCAGTGTCTATACAGGCTACCCCACTATCCTTACCATAATGATGTAATGACTGATTGATATTCTCCATCATTCTCACATCTATACATTGGTTAATTATTAATAAGTTTTATCACTGATGCACTATAAAGATTCTAGCCATTTCATTTGTCAGCATTTTCTGCTGGTGGTATGAAGTTCATGAATAACGGCGCAATTTTTTTTTCAAAATTCCTCCCCCCCCCCCACACTCCAGAAGGCACTAGCTGTGACATCCGGTCCGACAGGTAAACTATCCGTTCATCATCATGACAGCATCACAGTCTGTTGTCTACATACTAGTTTCCGTTTTTAGTGTGTACTGTAATGCCTTAAAACTGAATTAAACATGGCATTCGTCTACATGAAGTTACTTAAAACTAAGACCATTTGTACATTTTACTGCTTGCTACCTGTGTGTGACACAGTATTTTCCTAATCAGATTTACAAGGTATTGAAGAATGTAATAAAACCAGGGATAACTGAATTTATATATTTATTGACTCAATCAATGTAAAATAAAGGTGAGTCACATGTAGATGTGAAGGTTGAGTCACAGATAATATTTTTTCTGGTTGGATACATTTTAGATTTCAAAACAGACAAACAAACCTTCTTTATTGATCATGAAGATTTGGGTAGCTATATTATCTAACTTGACATCACATCACTGCATTGTAAACATTACCGAATCTATCAATTTTGAGTTTACTAGTCAATTGGTCAAAATTTCCCTTAATTTCCTCCTCACTAATGGGAGAAGGAGAAGCAAGGAAGCATTATGGGTATTAAGGTCAAAGGTCATACAGCACTCCTGGGAGGTCCGGAGTGTGAATGGTGCTTTTAAAGCTAGCAATAGGGGCTGTATGTTGTTATGAATGCATTAGTATGGATAAGACAGATAAATCATCGCTCGTAAATGTACACACCAGATAAGTTTTGTGATCTCTATTAGCCATAAATTTATAACTCAGTTTTTCCTTCAATACTCATTCATGATAGAGGACACCTCCATCAACCCTGTAGGAAGTACCCCACATGTTTACACATTCCTCCCATACATTGCTCTTCTAACCAGAGAGGCAGACGCTTAATTTAGATCTAATAACTGAACCCCGCTGAATGACAAATTGTAAAAATTCATGTTTGAATTAATTTTGCAGGTTTTATGAGGTGGTGAAGCTCCAAACAAAACATAAATCTTGTTGGAAGGCTGCATGCTGACAAACACTCCATAGCCTGTCGACATAAGCTTTGTCATGGTCTTGTGACTAGGTCATTAAGATGGTTTTCATTAGTGCAAAATTCTGCTGAAATAAATAGCTATGTTATTTTAAACATTAGGTATATTTTTTATTAATTTAATGAATAAGATAATTACTGGTTTGTACTGGTCCTCAGAAGAATTCAGGTGAAGGAATGATTTTATGTCATTATCACGACATAAACATATTTATTTTAAAGAAATGGAACTTTAACATTATGTGGAGTGTTTGTTATAAATATTTGTAACCTTTGGGACAGCTTAATTTGACATTGAACATGAATAGATATTTCAGTAATGGAAATTGTAAAAATTAACAATTGTTTGTTAATAGTGTACAGGTAATTAATAATTATTTTCTTTCAGTAGTACCTGGTGATTATCCATCTTTAATTCTACTTCACTCAATACTAACACATTCTTGATCCATATGGAAGTGTTATGCTGCCAATGTAAAGGCACACTGGTAATCATATTATGACCCTTAAAATGTCTAGCTTTCATAATTTCAATTTCATCCCCATTACGGCATTGCTTAAACAGATAGGGTTTGAGGGATAATGCAAACTTTAACAATGAGCATGCAAATTGGCAGAACTGAAAAAAATGGATGCCCAAACTACTATGATTGAGCATTATAAGTATATCACTGCTTGTGTGATCATGATTGCAAAACCTATTTAACCAATAATCCAACATCTGGAAATGGAATATATAATTTGTGATTGAATTGATTTTGAACATCAGTTTATTGCAAATATCTTTGTTTAAAGATTTTGGGTGACCAGATCCAGCAATTCAGATCTGGCATATTTGAAATTTATTTTTATGCTATGTCATTCAGCCACTCATTACTCTGAAAATATTTATCTTTACATTCTGTAAACACTCATTTGAAAGAGTCATTATGCTCTGTGTATTTTCGGCAGGGAAATTCACCTGTGCCAAGCAAAAAAACAAAACTTGAGTCAATACAGATTACACCTCTGGGGGATAATAATATCAGGAAGTGGAGTTTGCAACACCCTTAGCAGCTCACATATTTAACAAAAAACAGGGAAGTAAGAGATTGTTTAATAAATAAAGCCCTTCTGTGTGAAATGTTGGTAATGATAAATTTAAATTGAAGAACTGATGCTAGAAAAAAATGTTTCACACATAAGGACATCATTGACCATTCTGAAGAACTTGAAGGCCCAAAGCTTTTACAAAGTAATCACTATAGCATGGAAGCAAAGAGTAATCTCAAATAGAAGGAATCCAATGTCAGGTGTTTATTAACCCCCACATAGTGGGAGCAGTATGGGTGGGGACTGAGTTATGGTGTTTATTGGGAGCAGTACGCATGGGGAGTGAGTTGTGGTGTTTATTAACCCCCACATAGTGGGAGCAGTATGGGTGGGGACTGAGTTATGGTGTTTATTGGGAGCAGTATGCATGGGGAATGAGTTGTGGTGTTTATTAACCTCCACATAGTGGGAGCAGTATGAGTGGGGACTGAGTTATGGTGCAAAAGAGGACAGATTTGTGTTTCCCTATTATTGGCATTTGGCATTGACACCCGTATGCAAATTGGTGTGGGTGATGGGGCTATAATCATCATCTATGCAATTAAGGAAGAGAACATTTTCCCATTAGAGCTCAGTAATTCTCAGCATAGAATTGTGATCAAACCCTATTGAGATTTAGCCCCTTGTTCAACATGTACAGTGTACATGTTGAATAAGGGACTATTCCCAATAGGGTTAACAATACTACATTGTACACTGTGGAACATTGAGATCTAAAGGACGTATTTGTTCTTCTGTTAAAGGAAGGCAGGTTGTCAAAGCATACGTAAATGTCAAACAAAATATTCAGAAATGAGATCCTTCTAACACAAGAAGCACACTTCATGAAGTTGATAGCAATACTTGTACCATGTCCTGGCTGATGATTGATCAATCCATCTTGATGATGGACAAGGCCATTGGTCAAGTTTATTGAAAGGGACACAGCCTGCACAGTGTTACTGATGATGTTTATCATCATGTTTGCTTACCTGTTGTTTAAAGTTCACATTGGGGGTGGGGGGGGTATCATCCTCTGCCTAGATGCTTTTATACATGATTACTTGGAAGCTGACTGATTTATTGCATGCTAATAATATTCTAAGATTGTAGATTGGCTTGTGTGATTTTTGTTAGTGGTAAGTAAAACAGTTTAACATTCAGTTTAACATTCAGCTGCGTGATAGTGGAGCGCAATAGTGAGGGGGGACATGGGAGACATTGCTGTTAAAATACAGAGTGATGACAGTTAAAAAAAAGTTTGGTTAAATCCTGATATCCTCCACTGAATCTTGTGACAGAAAAATCTGTTTTGGGGTTCAGTTGAACAGTTTGACAAAAGTTAATTGTACACTTCAGTTGTACTTCTTGGATGATTGGATGATAGCAAAGAAAAACAAATAATACAGGTTTGCCCCCAAATATAATCACAAAAGTTTGGTGTAGGAAGTTTCACATTAACCACACACTCCTCTCCATATACTTCACTACATCAGTTAATACCACAGACAAAAGTTGTCACGTTACAGTGGTCTGTCAGCATTGAATTAATGCATCACATTTGTTTTTTCTTTTTTTTTCTAGGATTCTTCTGCTTTGCTGGACAGGTTGGAGATCCCACCCAACATGCAGGAGGCCTGGAGTAGGAACCAGTGCCAGGTGTGCTCCACCCAACTGCTGCAACTGAAACACGAGGCTGTGGAGATGGTGCAATCTCTAGAGGACCCTCACTCCAGCTCAGGTCCAGCGGGCCTTGGCAAGCTCTCGGGGGTCATCGGGTCCAGCAATCTAGCTTCTTTACAGAGATACCTCTATGCAAACCATGCCCATGGTGCTAACCCCCCTGGTGCACAATGGCAGATGAAATCGGGGAAGGGCAGAGCACCCCCAAAACTACCCACAGCAGTTCAGGCACAACAATACTTGGAGGAGTCAATTGGTCCGGGTTGGTGGAACCACCCAAAGTTCAGCTCATTCTTTCAGCAACAAGCACAGGTAAGATCTATGGGAACCCATTGATTAAGTTTGGCATTGCATAGCATGGCCATATGGTAGGTGGGAACATCTTACCAGTTTTCCTTGTCTTCTGTTTTGACAAATTGAAAAATAATTGGAAGCCAAAAGTTTCATAAACAGTCAGTCATCTCCATCAAAGAAAGGTAATGTTGGTAACAATTTTAATATTTAAATTAAATATATTAATAATTCTAAGTCTGTTCTAAGTTTGTTTTTAATACCCAAACTCACAGAAATAAAACCCTAAAATAGTAAACATTTATGCATTTGAAAATAGGAAATTATGTTAAAAATGATTATTCTTCATCTATGGTTAAAATGGTAGACCATGATTTTCTACACATTTTACCTTGGGTACATGTTCATTAAAATGTAATAGCCCCCTCTATTATAATCCAATGAGAGTTCTTGCTGTTGGACAGTGGTGCTGAATATGCCACATACAATTTTGTTGCTATTGTTGCCATACTGTCTTTGGGGCATAGTTTGGTGGAACAATGGATATGATGTTAGCATGGTAAACTGTGTGTAGATGTCTAATTTGCCCTACTTCAGAGTTATGATCCAAGTTAAGCACTTTATCAACACACATGTTTAACGTTGTCCCTTTAGCCCTATCCATTTAGTGGACACTGAAGTTGAGGACATCCTTGTTTACTGGTATAGTAACATTGTCCCTTTAGCCCTATCCATGTAGTGGACACTAATGTTGAGGACATCCTTGTTTACTGGTATAGTTACATTGTCCATTTAGCCCTATAAATGTAGTGGACACTAAAGTTGATGGCATCCTTCTATATGCCATAATGCAATAAAGAAAAAAAAAACTTAACTGCCTTGATGATGTCATATTTTCCAGTGTTGCCACTCTTTGATGACATTAATTTTGACATCATATTCCCTTCAGGTTTCCTTGTAATATCTTCCTTTTTGACAACTTCTTGAAAACACTGTGTGGATGTTACATAAGATAAGGCAAAACCATTTCTTAATATTTAAATTGTATAAGTTAACATTTGAATTAAACAGGAATGTCTTGTGTATGGCAAGAGCATGTATATATATATATATGTATATAAATATATACATATATATATATGTATATATATATATGTATATATATATATGTTTATATATGTAAATATGTAGTGTACTTTCACCTTTGGCAATGTACTATAATGCCCCTACTAAAACCCCTGCCTAACACTGCCCGACCGTTATTTTATGTTGTTTGATAGTTTGAATATATGTTATATGGTAGAATCTGACTGAATTTTAGTGTTATCAAAATAGATAGGAAACCCTGTTCAGCTCTCATGTTACATTTTCCTGGAGAGAGTACTTACAAGGATGAAACTACATCCCAAACCTGAAACTTGTATTCAATGATCAGAAATAAAAGTAGGGTCAATGCCATTTGCAGAGTGCTTTTGTGTGTGACTCTTTGTTAATCACAGTGGAATTTGGAGAGGAAGGAAGACAAACTTGCTTGATGTGTTACTTTGGAGGTCAAGAAATTATCTTTGAGGCTTACATTTCAGTGATTTCACCAGAAGGTTGTAAAACAGTTTCTTGTTTAACATGAAACATCTGTCAATAGAATTAGAGTTGCTCATAAAAAGGGACATAAAAGGGTGATTATAGGGGAGGAGAACACTGTTTGTAGGGTTGTTGTCTGGGAGAAGAAAGATCTTTCCTGTGAGATCAAGCAGGTCGGTTTATAAATGAGTCATGGATGATGATGGTTAGTGTGAACCATGAGCTATTGTCTGAAGATTACCAGAGGTCAATGAAACTGGATTTCCAATTAATGGGGGAAAACTGGAGCCATTTACTACTCCATGAGAATAAAAAAAACCTAGGAGGTCTGAAAGAGGAACATAATGTGTTATTTCTTGTATGTCTTCTATAAAGAGTCATTGGAGTGTGGTTTGGGTTTACTTTGTGGTGTGTGGGATTTCTTTGGTCAAACCAGATACTTAGATATAAAATAGTATGGGGTCGAAAAACAAACACTTCAAGACAGAAAGAAAGCCTTGTCAAAGACGCAGGTTTACTTTGGAAATGTGTGCAGCATTCATTTTAATTTGGTTAAATTTTTTAAGCTTATAAATCCATCCCTCATATTTTAACCTAATTTTCATTTCCAATTTGACTGTGATCTGACAATTTTTTAAATTTTTAGTGTTCAAATGATTATGCCAATATTGGATAATACCGATTACAGATTATTTTGGTTCACATTATAGTAAAATTTAAATTAGTGTTATACTGTTAGATAAAGTAAATTAGAACAAGTTCCAATATATTTCCATTTTTGGCATGTCTATGTGTAATTCATTTAATTCAATGAATATCATTCTTCCAGACTATATATTATATAGCTGCTTCCAGCTGACTAAACAATACAAATATTACCAATCAGACGGGGTAAATATTTTTGCAACAATTTGTTTGAAAGAATAATTTAATATACAAGATTAATTCAATCTTCCATAATTTTGTATCAAGGACAAATTGTGTAGGTCTTTATTTATTACATGTTTTTGTGTCATGTTTTGAAAAAGCAAAATGCTGACAAGGCTTCATGGCATAGTGAGGGCGCTATACATGAATTCTGGATAAATAAGTATGTGCATCTGTGTGATGATGAGATTACCAGTCAATTATTAGGACATATATGACCTTGTAGTTTGTGGGAGAAAGGGTTTCTAAAACATGTTGATTTGAAGTGAAATATTTAATTAAATCAAGAAGACATTGCTCTGGTGGTTACATATTATGATGCTATTGTAAACAGCTAGCATACAATTAATATACTTATTTAAAATAGGCAGATATGCTATATTTGTGGATATTTAATTGTTTTTTTACAGTGAGCTCTGTCCAATCTTGTATTGTTTCAATATCACAGGAAATAATATATTTAAAAAATTATTAGAATGTTCTGGAAGCCATACCAAGCTGTTCACATGAAACACACATAGTAGAGGAGAAGTATTAATAAAAATGTGTATGGCTGCATTCATATAAAACAAATAAAAATTAATGATTCTGTTCCATTGAGTGGTTTATGATGAACAATGCCTGTAATCATTTAAATGGTTAAAATCCTTCTATGCTATTAATAACACTATGACGCACCTGAACCATGGACAAATATCCACAGGGATAGGGAGGGGGATATATCCTGCATATTTTGAAAAATTTCAATTACACCAGTATGCACAGTAACGATACCAAATGTTCACACTTATCCTTCCCATCTGTGATCACCCCCCACCTGTGAGCACCCCCGCATGTGATCGCCCCCCCACCTGTGATCACCCCCTGCCTGTGATCACCCCCACCTGTGATCACCCCCACCTGTG
>JAODFY010237920.1:0-10008 GCA_027580055.1 Paracaudina chilensis | reverse complement strand
ATTTCCAAATTACTTCAAAGTCACAGACTCATGGTTGCCCTAAGTGTAACCTGGTGATCATTCTACAGGAAAGAAAATGGCACCTTGCATGCTGCCCCCGCTGCCCCCGCTGCAGAAGGGCATGGGGGGGGGGCAACTAGCCCCGCTGCACCCGTGGGTCCGCCGCCCCTGAGGCGAACAATGAAATAAAGTTACCGTGGGTGGTTGATCATACCAAACGTGGATTAATTTAAAGGTACTGCGTCACGATTGAGTAAGCTGCTGATACCAAATTTGTCACTTGGCTATAAATCTACAACGGGGGATCACATTATATAGGTGTCACATAAGGGAAGTGTTATCAATAAAATTCAGAGTTTTTTAGACTTAAAAATATGAACTAAAGAATCTGTGAGTTTTGCCTGACTGGCAAAAGCCATCTGAACGTCCTTCGTGAGGAAGAACATTTTAATAACCACACCTTATACATCTATAATATTGTAGCGTTGCGACGGAACAGCATCTTCGGCTGGCATGTCGACGACACCAAGAAAGAGAGACTTCGGTGTTGAGAATGATCATGGGCGTCAACATACAGGGGACAGGGGGACACATCACCCCCACTTTTTGGAAGCTGTTGACGCCATTGAGAATGATGAGACCGTAGGCCGCCTTTCTCTAAGTTCTAACCACCAGCAATGTACACGATTTATACAAGGATGAAGGGACAGACGGTTGGATCCAATTCGTCCCTTCAGATTCAACTCTGGTATTTTCTCACGGGTCTTCTTCCTTCAAAATAACAAATGTTTTCCTCACCCCCAAAACGTAATGGTGTACCCTTGTTCCTCTCAATATAATACAAAGATTTGTCGAAATATTAAACATCCAATTTGTCCCTCGTTTGAATAATAGTCATGCAATTGTTTAACCTCCCCTTTGAGAGTAACAAGATAAAACATCACTTTTAAGCTTAAAGCTTAATCTATAATTCCCCTGATGATAGGTCACAGATGCCCGTGCATGCAGCGCCGATCAAAAGTTTGCTGAGCCCCAATTATGATCTAAGTTTCTTACACAGAACTGTCCCATGATAAAATGCTTGTAAAGATGAAATTATTTCACACAACAAAAGTTATCACTGATTCCTGGGGGGTTTTCCGGGTTAAATAACACTTTTTTTTTTTTTTTTAGAAAGTAACACCTTTTTACATTTGTCACTGGATATATACTTATTTGGAGAAATTTGCTGATGGCCTCCAGACGTCAAGACTCCTGAAGCAATATGGAGACCACCATTTTTTAAGTAAAATGACTAGAAGTTAAGGCGACACCACAAATCCATCAGTTAGCAGTTAGGAAACAGGATGTAAGACAATCCACAAGACTCTGCGATCGACATCCGGGGTATTTTGCATCCTCGAGATATCGATGTGTGAATGATTTATGTAATATATATTGTTCCATGATACCATCACATGATTACATGGTTCCGGCAAGTCCATGCCTTTGTACACTTCTTAACATAGCCCCGAGTTGTCTCTATATAGGACATTAGCTTCATATAATTTTGATATATGTTTTATTCATTCTGTATTAAGCGATAACATTTCAGAAGGAAATAATAAGCATATAAATTGTCAACTAACCAACCAACCAACTATCCAACTAAACAACTAACCAACCAACCACGGTAACTAATTCTAAAACAGTCTTCATAGTATGTGACTTTCATCATCATTTCTGACACGAAATATTTCAACCCCAATAGAGCTATCATGTATCATAAAACAACCCGAATTAGCGTTCAGTTTCACAACAAAGAATGAAAAATACATTTTAATAAGGAATGAAGAAACTAACTTAGGCTTCGTAGCCTAACGCACAATTGATTACAAATTTAAATATATTTTGATTTCAAGATTCAGGATAATAAGTTATCAGATATATATTTTCAGTATTTCATAAAAATCATCTGTTATCATAGCTTCATTGGAAAAAATAAAAATGAACTACAAAAACTTAAAAAAATCAACACCAAACCAGAGACAAAAATATCCCCTTAAATATGCCTACATTTTCATGGTTCACTAAAGTATTACCTAGTCTGCAATTTTCACCCAATTTATTTCAGGTTTAGGCCGTCACGGTCTTTTTTAGACTGATCGATTTTCTCTGAGGGAAGACATATTTTATACACACTGCATACTGTCATAAATGGACACGACCCACGTTCCTACGCCATGTTGCAATACGTCAAAAGAGGGTTTAGCCTTCGTTTATCTAGACCTAAAAAAGTAACGTATGCATATGTATAGTTCTACGGCGGCACTCTTTACCGCACCTAAGCATTCATGATGGTCAAACGAAAGCAATAACGCGCACAAATATTGGAGGTATTATATCAGCACAGTTGGGAAACAGATTTGGGCAAACATTTAACTGTACAATTTTCGTTAAATACACTACACGAGCCCAGTAGTTCTATTAGAATTTGGGCAGATATCTTTCAAACTTTGGTGGCACCCAGCACCGTACGCCTATGGTTTACCATGCTGGCGTCGAAAGGGCTGAATCCAAAAGTCGACGGCGTTGCTACTCCTCGAGATTTACTCAGTTATGGATGTCGGAAACAACAAAACCCTTGAAATGCATTTGCGGTTACTGCAAAAACGAGATGTTTAATCGGGGCTCTTGTCTACATCAATCGTAGAAGCAGCAAATTCAGATCAAAGTTCAGCCGTTTTTTCCAATAAAAAGTGGATGGTTTGATGCTGTTATTGCGTAATAAATATTTCATGACTTTTATGGGGGAAAAATCAACATTCTATATAATATGAGCAACAACAGAAGAGTGTGACCATTAGGCGTGTGTTTTATTTTTCTGTCAAATATATTTTTTTACGACCACTTTACATCGGTTAGATTGTTAAAAAAATCGAAATACAGAATTTGGGATATAAATATGTTGCTTCTTATTACTGTAACGTAGAAATATTTTATTGGTGCAATGTATGGTATACAAGCTGCAATATAGATTTTTAATTAACAAATTTAATTAAGTGTGTAATTTAATAGGGATATAGGCTACCACAAATATGCACATTGCAGTTTGACAAACGTGAGCCTGTTTTATTGATCAGTCATGTGTCATCAAATAGTTTCGTGACGTTCAAAGAAAAATGACCAAATATGACAAATGTTATTTTCTCCAATTCTCAGTTCGAAGTCACTTTCTGCCAATGTGCCATAACACAAAACAAATTGCATTTAATCTTTATTATGAAATTTTGTATAAGTATATAGGTCTAATCTGTATGATGGTTACATTTTCATCCCTGCTTCAAACCGTGTTCATATGAGCACATATAATGTATGCTCAATATATAGTCTATATTTACAGTAGTAATTAGTGGCTATGCGATCCAATGACGTCATTAAATTGTTAAACTCATTGTTCAACATCCCGGGGGAATTACGTACACGACGTTATTGTCACGGAGGTTTACAGCGCTGCGGTGCAATGTTTAGGTGACGTATATAGACTATGTGCGCGTTTAAAATATTTGTTTTTAATTTGGTCTATTTTCAATTCCTGTTTTCCACTGTCGTTAACCCTAATCGGCCGCGCGTTTGAACCATTCGATATTTTATATATATATAGACCTATATGACTTTAAGTATAATGTTAATGTTAACGTATATGGGCTGTGCTAATTGGCATACACAGTATCCTGATCATAAACAAAATCACGTCTCACTAAAAGCAACCAAATTAAATTGCAATTATATACTTTCAATGACATGAATTATCTATGCATGCCTTTATAAGGATCAGTGCCAATGACGTTGCTGGACAAACATTATATATATTAATAACTGCCTTAAATCATGCTATTAACAGATATATCAAGATAAGCTGTTTTTAGAATATAATGTGACCAGCAACTGTATTATTAAAAAAAATCAAGAGTCGTTTGAAAAACAGCTAATTAAGCAACAACATTAGGTTGTTAGAACAAACACAATTCATAATTTAGAGGCAGGAAGGCTGTATTTGTGAAAAAATTCATGTCCGCACGATAATTATTATTCAGATATCGCACCAAGTGGACAAATGACTACTGTAACGTGGATTAAATGAACTTGGGCATGGGATGGGGGGGGGGGGGGTAGATTTGGACTTAATGGACACGGGCGTTGGGGACGTGGACGTAGTTGACACGTGATAAATGGACTTAAACTAAGGATACTATAATGGATTTGGACTTAGTGGGCATGGGCGTTGGGGACATGGTCGTAGGGATCTAAATTTCCAAACCGTAAAGAATTTTTCTGACACAAAAAAATCATTCCCCCTTTGTTCTGCATAATGAAGTACCAAATGTTCTCACCATATAGGGTGGCGCACTTATACGAAAAACCCTCAGAACAAATGTTCCGGCGAAACAACTAGGCTACTTAGCCTAATACACAAATTACTAAACTCTCTTGAATTTTGGGTTTATATTTTTCAATGATCAATTTTTTTTTTTTATGTGATTTGTTTTCAATATATACGCTTTATTTACATATCATAAACACGTCAAAGATCGAGTGGTCAGGGGCTTCAGCGATATGATATAGATCATTTTCAACAACGTACTTACCGTTATACTAATGATGCCTATACAGTTATAACATACAGCCTAATGTTACAGCCTTTCATATAGGCTAACATGTGTAAAAATTTCGCAGTTATTAACCTAGCAATCACAATTTCGCTGACGTTAGGTCGTTCTTAAATACCTCATATTAACGACGTAACATTTATCTTTAATTTTAGCATAGTTATGACTAATTTGTTGATTCAATGTAAATATAAGCCGTGGTTGATATGTGCCAACTTACCCCATACCACATATCAACCACGGTGCAATTTGTCACAACAAAATGTTGAGGTCCCTATCACTTAATTTAACGTTGTTTAAAAGTGACGTATTTTTTTTACCACAGTTACATGCAGTAACCACTCATTGCTGTAGCTAGCGCAAATGCCTCGGTAGACAAGAGCTGTCCTATTATAGTTTGCACGATAAAATGCTACACTGTCTGGACATAGTGAAGAGCAATATATAAACGACGGTTGATTGACAACAGAGCATTTTTAAGGAAATCGCACTAGTAGGGCAAAGTGTCGTAAGGGCTCATTACCCGCTCGAAGAAAGGTACATTGTGACCATTGTTTCTGATGCATGTTGTACATATGGCAAGAACATATCACATTGATATGCATAAAAATGCGAAGATAAACGTTATTCCCTATATTATGTACAGGCTAGTCTTTTTTTGTTTTTTTTAAATAGACGTACAAGGCCCAAGCCTAGTGATTCGTTGGTGCTAAAACCTAACGTTATTCTTCACTAATGAGGTAGGAAAAGGACCTAGTAGGCAAATTTATACACAATGTCCTGGTGGACAGGACGTTGTGCTCTATATAGCCACCAGTCAATTTTGTTACTTGTGTGCAAGTGCACTTGATGGTACAAAAACGCAAACTTTAGAATATTTCGAAGTAAAGTTATTAACCGTTCTGTAATGATATTGAATGGACACGTTTTCACTTAGTGCTGTATCTGATCAGTAACACATTATGCTCAATAATTAAAGGGATCGGCGTTTATTGTAACTTTTATTTGAAACTGTATTGAAGAAACACAATTATATGATGTTTAGCTTTCTTACAGCTTAGTACTATATCACTAATTAATAAGCAAATAACTTTTCAGCTGTTAATACAATATCCTACAAGCAGGAATCACATCCTATTTGGTGTCGCTGTTATTTTTGCTCCTCAGAAGAGTTTTAGAAATTATAAATGGAGTATATATGAATTTTGCCGGACTGGAAAAACTTATCTGAATTTCCTTCGTGTTCTAGCCTGTTTTAAACTTTTATTTTGAAACTAAAAATACTGAAGACAAATAAAATATATTGATGTTACTTAAATTAAGACAAAAATATCACGGATAGAAGCGAGAACCAAATATCCATTAGATTCAAATAGTTAGCTGTCTCAGTATTGTAGAACATTTTCATTTTTACGTTATTACAATATGTTCTGATGGAACAGATTGTAAATATTACTATAAAGAATATTGACACGATGATGAAATAACTATGTGACAGATGTAGCAGTATATTTGTCATTCTGGACCATACTTGAAGTGTTGCATTTTTATTTAAACATAACTGCAAGCTTAATTGCAAACTTTAAGCATTCAAGTTTATTTTACAAACTAGAAGATTTTCCCAGAGCAATAATCTCAATATTTTTTCTCCTCATTTTTATAGTCTTTTATAGTCTATACATCCACCATTACATTAAATAACATGTTCATGTACATTATTTTAATCATTAAAATATATGGTCTTGTAGAAAGGTTAAGATGTAATCGCACAATGTCAATATCTTACAGTAAGGATATGGTAATTTTGCAACAAATTGCCGAAATTTTGTCATTTTGCACCAAATCAACGAATTACCTAGATACAGCTGTCAACGTATCATTTTGAAAGAAAATTGGTTACACACTGACAAAATGATTAAATAATTTCTCGACGGATTTGATACTTTGATGAAAATGGAAGTGTATGCAACGGCACCCTAACGTATCCATAAGTATCCTTAACGATGTAGAGTGCCTCTTGTGGCACATATGGGATAAGCTGCCATAGTTGCTCTATCGACCTAGTTCGCACAGATTTTCCCAAATATAGAATGCCTTCTTATAGTTTACATCAATTTAAATCTTAAACTATGAGAGGAACATCTATGCCAAATTTCAAAAGCAAAGTCGTCTAAATAGAGTTAACCTCCAAAGCCATGTTTCCACACGATTTTTGGTCTTTGAACCCACTTAGCTTTTGGTTATATCGTCGTAAACATCTAGTTCATAGAATATAAATCTATTCATGGGCCCAGCTGCGAAGTTTAAGCTCATTTCACCTATTTCGAAACCCTTTGACAATACCCTAACCATTGTTTGGGTATAAGTAACACATTATTTCTTTCCGGGGATCTGAAATTCCTTTGTCATGCATACTCATATATACACACATTCCGACTTGACCGCAAAGGTGATGAGGTGCCTGCGGCATCGAAACCAACATTGAAACTAGCCGTCTTCTTTCGTGGTGCTCAGCATAAAGGAAAAGAGGAGGGTGCTTTGTTCAGGATACGGATTTCCAATAAGACGTTAATGAAAGAATCAGAGAATTATTTTACGTCAGTTACATGTTATACAAACGATAATCATTATTTTACTTTCTTTATTTTTAGCTATGTTGATTCAACAATTACAAACATAGCTACGTGTTGTTAGTACGTGTGCTTCGAGGCTTTGCTCAATGTGGCTTTGCTCAATCATGGCAATACAACATATTTGCGAGTGCGTTATATACTCTGAATTGGCTTCCTGTACCAGTTGCAACGTTCTGGGTCTTCTTCATTAGTAAACAAAAGTGTATTGGGAATTTTGGTAAGAATATTGTATAGGCCCGATACAATTTTCTCCCTTCCCCCTAAAAAGCGGTCAAGATTATCTGCATGGAAATTGGGACAGAATGGCTTGCTTCCGTTTTTATATTTGTTTTTCTTTTTTATAATTTTCAGGACTTAAAGGAGCGATATGGACGCTATTTGTTTTTTGTTTTTAGATAAAAAAAGTAAATTATGATGACATCACAGTGCCACGGGTCGATATTTGTTTGTAATTCTTTATAATGTAGACCCTATTTTTCTTATATATGCGAAGTTCATTTTCTTAAAACATTTGTACTGTGTGTTTATTACCAGTGTAAAAATGGGTAATAAAATAAAAAAAATACAAAAGGATATTGACTCCTAGTGGCTCTGTGTTGTCATCATAGACTTACTTCTTATAATTTTTCTAATAACAACTGTATCATCCGTATCGCTTAATGAGCACCTTACAAACATTGATATCTTGAAAACCGACAAAGATAATTATGTGGATGCTGATTGCTATTTCGTATAGAAATGTTTGTCTTCTTTTACATTAACAACAATGTACACTTGTTTATTACCTATAGATTATCACTCGGGAGCAGAGACATACCCCCGTTTCCCCTATAAAATATTACCGTTGCAAAAAAATGGGCAAAAGTTTACGAATCAGATCAATGTGTAAGGCACCCAGGAATTATCTCTATTAGGCATATAGACAAAGTATACTCATGACATTTAAGTTTGGATAAGACGCACTGCAATATATGCCTGCGTCCCAATGTGTTTGATCAAAACCATTTGAGAAGTTAACTCTCCTGCCAAGCATGGACATTTCAAAGTTTATGATCTTTATGATCTAATTAGTAAACATGCATTTATAGCTATTGGAGACGAAGCATTTCAATCATTTTCAGTTAATGGCTTCAAATTACTCTCAATTACCTTTGATTAAAAAAAGCCTGAACACCCTCATGTCATCAGTCCCCATCATTCAGTAAAAATTGTGGCCAAGTTTCTTCGCCAATTGAAGCCTGTGCGAGGAGTGTGGAAAGACAGACGGATACAGAAGAATAAAGTGATAGACGGAGCACGAACACGTATAGGCTTTGCCAAAATTTTGAGAAACGCTCCGCGCCAACCGATGGTGCTGCTCCGCTTAGATAGTCTCCTAAAAAAGGTCTCTAGAATCGCGCCTGAAAGTATGATATGTACCCAGATTCCCCCATCAACTATAATTTCTGATTTGTTCACTCTTTGACATCTGGGAAGAAAGACGGATACAGCAGGATAAAGTGATAGACGGAGCACGAACACATATAGGCTTTGCCAAAATTTGCGTAAACGCTCCGCGCCAACCGATGGTGGTGCTCCGCTTAGATAGTCTCCCAAAAAAATGTCTCTAGAACCGCGCCTGAAACTTTGATATGTACCCATATTCCCCCATCAACTATAATTTCTGATTTGTTCACTCTTTTTCATATGATGACCCCAAATCACCATGATTTAAACATTTTCTCTATTTGACATCAAATGACCTTTGAGACACATTAATAGGGTCCATCTACTCACTGTGAACAAAGAATATGCCACCTACATTGTAGTTTCCCCCACCTACACACATACATGCACACACACAGTCGGGCATAGATTCCTCCTATTATGCAATACAATCAAAGCAATATGAATGTAGTTAACTGGTATTTATTATATATTCCATTAACACCACGTTTCACCAAATTTTGTGACATGGTTCTACTGCGGTACCATAAGATTCGTTAGTTGAATTATATTGGATATCAACAATGGCACTTTGTTTCAAAGATATTTGTCACTTTATCAATTGGACATGTTGAAAAAAGTATTGACTTGCCTGGATTGAGCTTCTACACATGTCCTTGGTAACCACTATTGTCAAGCCCTGCCTCTGACCCTCACCAAAATGAATAAAGATACTTTTTTTTTATTTTTTGACTTCTTTTGACCTTAAAAGTAGATGACATTTGAGCTCCACCAAGATCAGCCATTACTGATCTTTGCCTTCCACCATAAAAAAGTGTTTTAATTACTTCGGCAAACCTTGTAGCCGAATATGAGCTTAACTGTTTTATATACTGTACAAGTAGGTTTGTATGTGACTTCAGATGACATCTTCCCTACCCAAAAGAATGGGGATCATGTACTAATATTAACACACACAGCAAGTATAAGCTTATTTCAAGTTGACTTCGTGGTGTAAAATGTGCTTGATGTTATCAGTGTTTGTCCTTAGATGACCTTTGACCTACACCAAAATCAATGGGGTTCCTACACGTGGCAATCCTAATTCATGTCAAATATGGGCTTCACAGTTGTTACCCTCAGTGCGTTATCATGTTCCTAAAGGTTTTACTGTCTTGTATATATTGACCTCAGATGGATGACCTTTGACACCCACCAAAAGAATATGGATACTTGTACTGTTCAAATTAGCTATTCAAAGTAGTCTTTACAATATGTTTAGTGTTCGACCACAGTTAACA
>JAODFY010237909.1:0-10009 GCA_027580055.1 Paracaudina chilensis | reverse complement strand
ATGACAGATGTTAGAGATCTTATTCCTTGCCAATGGGAAAAGTAATTTAAGCATTAATGATGGTGTGCATCATTTATGTGACACCTGGTTGTAAAACTGATGGAGAATATATTCAGACAGGGGGGATGGACAATGTAACACAATGGTTATGTTACATATTGTTTTGTGACATTTGCACATCTCTGTATAAAGCTCCTAGCCTGCCACGAAAAGTTGT
Organism: Paracaudina chilensis; assembly: GCA_027580055.1. NCBI lineage: Eukaryota > Metazoa > Echinodermata > Holothuroidea > Molpadida > Caudinidae > Paracaudina > Paracaudina chilensis. Next base: position 9,792 of record JAODFY010237909.1, on the reverse strand, counting down.
TCAGAAGGAAATATTATAGTGGTTGAACCCATAATCATGCAAAGTGTTTTTCTTGGGAATTTAAAGCTTTTGGACATTTATAGCCTATTTAAATAATAATAATAATGATGATGATGATGGCGGCTGCGACGACGACTAAATAAAATATAAGGACATCATTTATTATAATTAATAAGCCTTATGTTGGGAAACTGCCCATTTGATTTTGTTACTGTTAGACAAGCCAGAGGTGTAAGGAGCCTGGGGAGTGTGAGCAATGGGGAAAAATACCCCACCCAAACTTTTGCAACTAAAATGTGCCTGCTTGAAAATAAATTGTGCACTCATAGTGTACAAAATAATCCACCAGAACCTGTAAAGTGGTCTTACTACAAGGTAAAAGTGTATGCGATATTTTTTGAGGAGAAATTTCTGCCACTGCATCTGAGGTCATAAGATGATTAGACCTGGGCCCAAAGATACGATTGGGGACTGGCAACACTTTTGGTCCTCTCAAGGCACTTCTTTTTTTTTTGGGGGGGGGGAGGGGGGCATTCAGCTATATCCATAACATGGTATGTAGGCTTAGCCCTCTACAGAAACGATCATTTACAATATAAAGTTTCCCAAAGCAGTTATAACTTGTATTGTCAAGAATACTTTTCAGAAGTAATAAACAAACAGTTCTACTCCAAACAATCTTTGTATTTGTCTGTTGTTGCAGGGTCGATCCAGAGTGAACACTTTCAATTTAATGGTATCTTTCTTGTGTCTAATAACATCACTCTTGCTGGGAGTAATTTGGAAAGGTCTCGCTACATAAACATTGGACCTACAGGTGTCGTCACTTTGGATGCAGATGGTCAGATCTCTGAGATTTATGTAAAAGCTTTCACAGTCGCAGGAATATTTGCAGGCGAACAAGTTGACTTCCCAGAGGCATTAACATCTTTTACAGTCAATGATACAGGACGTATGAGCATTAGAGCTGTGGGTAAGTATATGCAACCCAAAATATTTCTTCTTTAATTTTGATTTATGACAGATGTTAGAGATCTTATTCCTTGCCAATGGGAAAAGTAATTTAAGCATTAATGATGGTGTGCATCATTTATATGACACCTGGTTGTAAAACTGATGGAGAATATATTCAGATAGATATATTCTAATTAAGTAATGCTGTATTAAATATTTAATTGTACTAAGCACCACTTGTATCTCTTGAGGATTGTATATTTGGATTTTGGGGGCTAGTGAATTTGTCAAGGTTTTCATTTAAAGATCTTGAAATCTCAAAATGTTATGTTATGTCCCATAAACTTGGTATGTGGTATTATAATAAATCATTAAAGTTTAATATGGAAGTAATCACTTAAATAGCTTACCAGCAAATCATATGCTCAATAATAAAATGGTATATTTTCATACTTGATAATATTCCATGAGTACTGTAATGGGTATTCTGTAGATAGCACATAGCTAAAAATATATTTACACAAAATAGCTCCAACAAAATAACATTTGCCTTGAAATTGTTCTTTTGACTACTGACTACTGATATAGGTGTATGATGGCAGTGTTATTGGGTTATAAACTATTTCATTGGAAAAGTTTGACCTCTTTATAGTGTGGGCCTGTGGGGACAAAAATATATTAAGATAAAAAAGTTACTTGTCCTAGTACATGAAAATACCTTGTCCAATCTGGAAACTGCCAAAAATCAGATAAAGTCTTCTTTCTGGGCCCACATCCTGAATGGGCAAAGTATTTCCAGATGTGGTGTTAGCAGTTAATGTGTACTAGGTGTGCCTGTGACCATGTGGAGCTCGAAGATGTGGCAGCTTCCTGCTTATTCTAGCTCTTAATGCAGCTAAATCATCAACTCCCAGAAACGTGTCACCCTATGATTAAATTAATGTGTATTTGTTTTTTATTCCAGGGCCCATCCAGAGTCACCAGTTTGTCTTTGATGGCATTTTCCGTGTCTCTAATAACATCACACTTGCTGGGAGTAATTTGGAAAGATCTCGCTACATAGATATTGGTCCTCTAGGTGTGGTCACTTTTGATGCAGATGCTCAGAGTCAACGTAACTGGACTGGTATTTCTAACATTTATGTACACCAGCTGGAGAGCTATGGTCAATTCCATGCTGGATTGCTATCTGTTAACAGTTCAACAGGGGAAGGTTTGGATGAGATTGAATTTTCTGGGAGCACTGCTGTATTTACACTCCAAATTTCTGAATTACCTACCAATTACTTAGGCATCTTAAATGGAGCAAGCATGGAAACTTTCACAGAAGTTGTGATTAAGGGTATACTTGACGAAAGTGTCATTGATGTTGAAGTTGGTAATGGTGCAAGTTTGGTGCTTAATTCAATGGTTCCAAAGAGTTCATGGCCTGTACCTGAATATTCTGAAATATGGGCTGACAGAGTAGAAGTTTTAGGTACTCTAGAAGCTGGTACACTGTTAATGGGTAATGATGGATGGAACAGTTTTCACATTGGACCAAATGGGAAGGTTTATGTCTACATATATGATGATTCTATGATAGTTGACAATTTAACTGTGGCTGATGGCTCTGCTATATTGGAGGTATTTAATCCATTCATACTCCATGGGAAGTCTCTAAGGGACATTACAAACTTGGAGTTTGGTTTTGGTTCTACAGTAACCTTTGACTCATTAGGGCTTGTTGGTACAAACCTAACAAATGAAAGATATTCAAGGATTGATGGTGTTAATAGTAGCTGTGTTTGGAATGGACGGTTTGTGGCTAATCATCTCTCCTTCAGTATCACAGATTTGTCGATAGGTGGCCATGTTACCTTCATATCCAGTACACCCCAGCAAGCTGACTACATCTCAGTGACTTCATCTGGAGATGTTGATATCACAGGGATGATTAATCTGCAAGGGCTGAATTTTTCAAATGTAATTGTGTTCAACATTGAAGGATCTGTAACTATTGATGTCCTTACCACATTAAGAGCAAGAGATGCATGGTCAAATCCTTATGGATCAGAAATCCATGCCGATGAAGTCATTGTTACAGGGACATTGAAAGCTGGACTATTATCTATCACTGATGGAATACAGGATCTAACTGTAAATGGTATCATGTCATTTGAACCTTCTGCATACTACAACATCACTAGGACATCAATCAGAGGGGTGGTAACATCCTTTGCACCATTTGATGATACCCAACCCTTCAGTGGGTCAACATTTGACATCTCGCCTGGAGGTCTGGCAAATTTTGACTACAAAGGCAGGGATCAAGGCTCCATAGGGGGTGCTGTTGCTTCTGTTGTCATTGTTAATGAGATAAGGATCGATGGTTCCTGGAAGTTAGGATCAGTTGAGATAACAGCTGATTCCTTATCAGTTGGTCAGCAAGGCATCATTGAAATAACTGAAGGAGGATTTGTCAGTGATTTTGGTCCAGGTACCGTACTGCTTTTATTTAATTTATTTGTGTTTGTTTACATTAGTCTTAGTGTGTTATTTTTCTTATCATGTTCCCTTGATTTAAATGAACAGATTCTTTTTATATCAAGCATATTGTCTTATAGATCTATAGATGTGTTGTAGTTGTGTGTTTGGTAGTTACATCTATTCACCATGGACAGATAGTGGATAGTATGATTGCATTAACATTTTCTAGGTGTTAATTGTGAAAACAAAAAATGTTTGCTTATGATAAAACCAGGTCTATGTGTTAGACAATATATATCCTTTAAAGATTTGTTTGCAATTAGCTGGCATAAAGAGAACAAATATTATCAGTTGCAGGTAGTTTACACAATCACTAAAATAATATTGAGGTAATGTATTGTCTATATGTGTGACTAATATTATGGGCAAGCTGATTGCAAACAGCTACTTGGAATGTTTTGATGTCATCTGGCAGTACAAAATAGCCCTTTCATTTGAAGCTTTTCATTTGAACTTCCCCTTTAAGTAAAGATGTTTTAAAGAAAATTATAAATTTAAATTATAATACAAGAACTGTATATTTGCTGTACATAACAGATTTTATTGTAGGAAAAAGGATTAATTAAAATAATGAAATTATGATTTGCTTATTAGTTTAATTCCATTTTGCTGATGAAAACAAGATGTAATATTGCAACATTACTAATAAGCCCACTAATTCAATAACCTTTTATTCTCACAGGAGCTGGTGCTGCAGGGATGTATGCATCTGGTGCTAGTTTTGGGGCACGTGGAGGCAGAGCTGGTTTGGGAACTCCGAGCCTACTAGCTCCCCTTCCCTATGGGAGTATTTACTCCCCTGGTAACTGGGGCAGTGGGGGTGGTTCAGGAAACAACCAACCTGGAGGGAGAGGTGGAGGGTATCTTCATGCCACTGTGAGCACTGTCAATGTCAATGGCCACATCAAAGCTAATGGTGGTGTACCAACTTCATCGGTGAGTCAATTTATTGTCTAAGACAATTTATTGTCTTATTGAGATAACAGGTATATTGAAACTTACAACATGCCGGAATGTTGCCATATTGTATGCAAAAATATAAGCTGAAAAAACTATTAGATTAAAGGTGCTGTCAGACTTGATTTTGCAAATATTGCCAGGAAACCAACCTTAAAATCCGGAATGTGTAAAAAAATTCTTGTTTTCAAAATGCCTATGTATAATGTACTGAAAATTAAAGAGTTATGCATATAATATAATATTGTCACCGGACAAAACCCCCAAAACATATTTCTGGGTTCAAATTCTCAATAGTGATTGTTACGATTGACAAATTGAATAGAGCTTGGTTGTGTTACTGAAAAACTATGGATTGAATGATTAAAAGATCACACTTTAATAGAGAGAAGTCATATTTTGCAGCTCAGAGTCTGAAAGTCTAGTCACCTTTAAGTAGAATTCATACATAATTTTCTTCATACACTTTTTATTGAAGAACAATTTAAATCTGTGTTCAGTACTTTAGCATTGAAGAAATTTGCCATTTTCATTTCAGAATAATGGTGGAGGTGGCAGTGGAGGTACAATATGGGTCACGGCGGACTGGTTCGCTGGTAACGGTTATCTGCAGGTGATTGGTGGGTCAGGAAACACCTACGGTGGTGGGGGATCTGGAGGAAGGATAACAGTGAGGTATATCACTGGGAACTTCAAGAGTGTTCACGCTATAGCCTATGGTAAATTATATTGCTCTTCTCGAGGTTAAAAATACCCAACTGAGCCAAAGATGTTTATGTAATGCTTGTTTGATTCATTGTACCTATCATACAAAGACCATAGTTTTAATTGTGTGAAGCCCTAGTCTTTAGCTTTTTGGACCACTAGTTTGATTGTAACCATTGATATGATTGTGCTATTAAGTGATTATCATAAAGTTATTTTAGTGCAACATATTCATTACTTCATAAAGTGTGTGTATAATTTGTGTGCTATGCATAATTCAAAGACTACCTGAGATATTTTATCCTTATATTTAGTTTATATGTGTCAAGGAATGCTTATTTGCAGGTCATTGATGGGCCATGAGAGAGAGTTTAATAAGGAGCTTAGAAATCAGTTAAATTCATGCATTGACATAAGTTATGATGTTATTGTAGTTACTTTACAATTTTCTAGCTTCTATAATGATTTTCATGCACCATTAATCATGCTATTTGTTTTAAAATCATTCCAGGTAGCTTTGAGCAAAAATGAACAAAAAGTTCAAAATGAGCAAAAAGTTCCCTATTTCAGTCTCATTTTTTTTTTTCAGGTGGAGGAACCAGTCATGGAGAGCCTGGTGGTCCTGGGGTGATTTATTTGGAAGGCCAGGACCCTATTCATAAGAACATAAGAATAGACAACAACTGTCAACCTGCTCAGGTAGAATATTTGCTGTTAAACTGTAACCTCAAAATTATTACTGAAACATAACTGAAAATACAGTCCATATATAACCATACATAGTACATCATAGCATATTGCCAAACATATTCATTTGCAGTGATATGAGAAGCTAAGTATTTCCAAGGAGTTGAGGCCAACCACCAAAATATACAGACATAAATTACTTTCCAATATGTTTAATGATCCATTGTTTGTTTTTGGTTTCAGTTCATTTCTGTACCCTCAGGTGACAGAGCCACAGAAGATGACTATCAGGAATTTCTCCACACAGGTAACATCTATGCTTAATCTCAATATTTATATATCCTTCAAAAGAGTATCACTAGAAATGTATGTGATTACCGGATTTGAGAAGTCACATACACCAGGAAAAAAAAACAAAAATTGTGGAAAATATGCTTTTGATTGTACTTTGAAGAAACAGGCTATATTAAAAATTAAATTGTTTGATTGTGATAAATGCGGTCACAATGACATGTGTGTATGTATACACACATATGTATGTGTGTATGTGTGTGTGTGTGTCTGTGATACCTTGTTGGGAACATGATAACTCTGAATATCTCTAAATTAAATCTTGTCATGTAGGATTGCCATAATGATTACAAGAACCCAAAGGTCAGGTAAAAACCTGAAAACCTTTTACACACCATAACTTAACTTACTATAAAGCTAATATTTAATAGCTATTTATTTTCTCATTAGTAGCAAAATTTCCCTATCCTTTTTGGTGGGGGTCAAAGGTTATCTGAGGTAAATATACACATAGACAAAAATCGTGTAAACAGGATAATTCAATAATGTGAACATCTATGAAGCCCATATTTGGCAAGTAGGTTTGCCATCGGGTCATCTGAGATCAGCAAGTCAAGTCATGAATCCTTGGAAAAGAACCTTAATATTGAGTCTTAACATTACTATGCATATTGGTCAAATGTATTAGTCAAATGCATTTGACCGATATGCATTTGTGTAGCAAATTTGCTGCCATATCATTAACATTCTAAAAACAGTAGCAAATAATAAAATTTGTAATACTGGCATACTGGCACTCTAGCAAGGAATGACTTTTGAATCAACAATTGAGTCATTGTTTGACCTAACCAGTTAATCCACCATTTTGTATATGTAGGTGCAGCAGCATATCTGCTACCTAATGAAGATCTCACCACCAGCTATGAATTCACTCTGATCGAAATCCATGGAACTGCCACCTTGGTCTTTGATGGTAATGAGACCAAGGTCCACACTGGAGATATCGTGGGTGATGATACAGGGGCGGTCCATGTTGGACCATCTCAGACCCTTCATCTAACAAAGGTAACTTTTATCATTATTATTTGTAGTTACATCCATTTGGGTCATTTGCATTTACCCTGATGTGCTGAATGTATATTGTTATTCTCTCTTATTTCCAGGAATCCAACTACAAATGGGTCAACATAACATGGGCCCCCTACATATATGAGGGCGCTCTTTTCATCCTGCCTCCATCAGTCTTGGAATTCCGAGCTCCAGTTAATTGGAATGTTTACTCAGATACAAGTGGTTTTGCATGCCCCTCTACAATGCTGAGGAGTTCAAGCACCACCATTTGGGGAGACCTCGATGGATCACAAGGTCACCTCCTCATTGGTTCAGGTAAAATATCCACATTTTATTTCATTTTGATTCCATGGCAAAAGCAAATGTTTTAAATGTGCCTTATTTACTGTAATGTAACTATATCTGTGAGCTGTCAGCAACATATTTTTTAAAGATGAAGAGTATAATATTAAGTTTTTATAAAGAAGGTGTTCCTTATAATTGAAAAATTGCACATGCCCCACTTTTATTTAGTTACCTCAATTTTGAAAAATATCAAGTGGCTGTGCTAACCATGGTTGTGAAAATATCCTACAATGGTTTCCATGGCCATAGTAAACTATTAAAACCAGCCAAAAGTAACATGAGGTTCATGAAGGTTTCTATGTTGTACAACAAAAAAATGTTACCCTTATGTACAGAAATAATGAATCTGGGGGTTTTGCATGACACACAAAAGTCACATGCTATCACTTGCTATGCTATCCCTTGTATTTAAAATAAAGTTGTTTTACCATGTTTTTCAGGAGGAACATGGATAATGGGCTTACCAAGCAATAGAAACCTTCAATTTGTGGGCATCACTGTTCAACGTTCAGGACATCTCCTCTTCAAGAGCCATTATGGTGATGTTAGTGACAGGTGGATTGTAACTGTAAGTATATTCACTTCACTATTGCGTCACACAAAGTTCTTGGATTTGGGCAGTGAATAATTGATAAATTCAGAAGATCACGGTTTGAGAAATTGTAAACTGTAAATGTAAATACACCCTTATATAGCCCCATCTATCTAGAAACCTAATCTGAGGTGCTGTGTAATATACACTAATCTTCTGTTCATCAGTAACCAGTCACACCCTGCTCACATACATTAGCACCATCCTGAATTAATTCAAATGTGCACCATCTCTGTCCCCTGGGGGATTTTACATAGTGTGCTGCCAGAACCCGCCACTAAACCATATTTACGAGTTACCTCGCAAGTACCAATTTATACCCCTTGTTGAGGAGCGGCAGTCAAGATTAAGTCTTACCCAAGGACACAAGATTAAGTCTTAATTAAGGACACAAACTGTAGCTTATGTCCAATCCAAACTCCTGAGGTTTTATTTAGTGGTTAATAAGATTTGGGAAAGTTTCTATGAATGCATAGATTTCTGACTACATGCCACAATCATGTGTTCACTGAACCAACTGAGAAATTCAGAAAAATGTAAATGCCTTGTCCCTTTTACAAACTGTGATGTCTATGAGAAATTGTTGCATGCATGGTGTGCAATACATCTTTGAACCAGTGAATTTTCACTTCAAACCCTCTACGTTTTTGGAATTTTCTAAGGATTATGTACATATGTAGGTTTTTTTTTGAGATTAAGAAGTATTTCAAGCATCTGCAAAGACATTGTCTAGTAAATGTAGAAGTGGTCCCGAAAAGGTTTATTCATCAGATTTTTTGCTGTTACCAGATGGGACAAGGCATTTTCAGACATTCTTTTGATTCCTTATCTTTTAAGATTGGTAAAAGCTATAAACATACAATGATAATAGCCCAAGCTCCACGTGTATTTTCAAAATTTATTATAAATATAAGATACTGACCTATTTTCATTGTGTTTAAGGTGTCTGAAGATGAGGGACCTTATAGGAGGGAAGGCAAGCTAAACATTGAAGGAGGTGGAACCATAACAGCTAAAGCTCTTCATGTATTTGCTGAATCCATGTCAGTTGAGAGTGCTGGTCTTTTAACATTGGATGGAGAGGGACTGTTAGAGGGAGCTGGTGTACGGCCACCGGGTACCATGTCTGGCGCTGGTCATGGTGGCTGTGGGGGAAAGGGCCGCACATCTGGTATGTAAGAGTACTAGATTATAGATATTTTGCTTAGGAATCCTGGTCTGAACTTTGGTTTGCAGAGCACCTCTTCAAGATTGAGGGCTCCTGGCTTCCAATGTCTTCCTCCAAAATTTCAGAATTTGTTTGCAACAAATATCAAACCCCAACATCCAACTTTATAGAAAATCTGTTCATGTACTTCCTTCAATGACCCTGTGGACTGTGCAGTAAATTAATGTTCGATAATAAAAAAAGATAATGATAATGTCCCATTCAAATGAATAGACCTGATTGTTGTTTAAAATTAAGGCCTATAGTAAAATGTATTTCATCGTTACATCAAATTGCTTAAAGGTGGGGGAGCGCGTAGGAAATTTGATTTTCGCATGTCACACAAAACCCACAGATTCACCAGTTATGTACATAAAGTAAAATTGTCTTGTAGTGTTTATAACTGCATTTAAAGTTGATACAACATAGAAACGTTCAATGGAAGTGTTTCAGA
>JAODFY010237908.1:0-16505 GCA_027580055.1 Paracaudina chilensis | reverse complement strand
TGCCCGCCTACCTACTACCACGCGGGCTCATTACTGGTGCTGCTACTGCATTTCTGGAGCACCTAGTGGGCCCTGCCTACATCGCTTTGTGCCAGGCCGGATTGCAAATATATAAAACAGCTTATTTGCATACCGCAGACACAACACTCTAGGAACTACTTTGGCATTACAGGAAAACGATGAAAAACGTTAAAATCCACCTATTTTGGGCGCATTTCATGCAATGACTTAGTAATTCCTAGCGTGTTATTTAAAACAAATCGCCCTAAAACAATGCTTTGTACTTGCCTAAACACGTTCGTATATCTTATTGGATATTTACAAAATGTTATTGTATAATTTAAAGAGATTATTACCTATTTTATGCCCATAATAAAACTTATTTCCAATAATGAATTTTCGATCTGACAAAAATTGTGAGACATGCCGATGGGCTATCATGTGACTGACCTTCCGTGATCATTTCTTTGTCTGGAGTTGCGTGGTAGCCGACTTGTCCTAGCAACTCATGGAACCTGTCATCTGGCCAGAACTTTTTACCTCTGACGTATTCACCTTCCTGGAAGAACTGGATATAGAGAAGCTGTGCAAAGAGCATGCTCATTGAGCCCTCCGGAGGCCAAGAAATGTTTTCGATGAGGATCGGAATTATGGGCTTGTTGAGAAGGTTAGCTAGATTCACCTGGGAAAGAATAGTATCATTATTTTAGTTTTGAACACATGAAAATGGATACATTAATTTACATGCATTATCGCTTATATTTTCCAGAGATAAATCCACATCAGAAGCTTTATGAAATTAAAGTTAAATGTTGAATGAAAAATGTTGAATGAAAACACCAGGTTGGATAAAATCATTAACAAGGTAATTGCATTTTATCCATGTTTTGCTTATTCGCATTTGCTTATTGCCATGTATACATGGTAATTATAGTAATTAAAGGCTGGTAATATTTTGTGTTGACTAGATGCATCATGCATCATTGCATATGTAACTAAATTCATATTGGTCCAATGTAACAGAAAAAAATAGTATTGTAACGCTGAAATGACCTCTGGCCAAGGTCAAGGTTTTGGCTAGCTATTGATTGAAGGTCATATCTTTTCCTTAATCCACCCCAGAGATCATTATCCTCTAAGCAGGATCAGTATTAAGAGGTTCATATCATAGTTACTCACGTAGTCAGCGCTCAGTAATAATAGGTGGCTAATAATGGGGTCTATTTTTAGTCTGGTGTCTATTCATAGCCCATGTTTTGCATCCACGTCACATGTTGTTTGTCGTTATATGCTCAATAGGAGCCGGACTATCTTTATATTCTCAATAGGAGCCATTATGATTAATTTATTTTCTATAGGAGCCTAATTATTACTATAATTGCAGTATGAACCTACCTGTATACTTTCATTAAATAACCTACTTATCTGTCCAAGTTCTATTCTAATCTTATTACAATGTAGAGAGTTATTGTTATCAGGGATCATATAAAATGCTAGTTTCGTAAGCACGTAGGCAGTTAGCAGGTTTCTCCCTGCCTGGAAACATCATATTTTGTGTATTTGGTTTCAAACCAGTGTGGGTTTTTATACATTTATAAGGCAGGCATAGTTCTATAGCCCTGAATCCTATAACTGTAAAACATAGCTGTGTTTAACCTTAGGGAGTTTTATCATTTCGAGGGTTGTTTTATTCAGGAAATATTTAAGGAGTTTGCTTTTCAGTCAGCTTTGATTACGTTTGTGCCGTTTTACTTCACGGAGCTACTTATTCTAATATAATGTTATTTCAGAACTTTATAGACAGTGTCACTTGTTCTTATTTCGTCAAGTCTCAAGCACTGGCCTATTAAAATACAACATCACAGGTCAAGATCTCACCCAGCCTGGCCAACGCTACCGCGGAATAAAATAATCGTTACAGTATTATTAGTACATTACAATACAAATACATATAGGAAGAAAAGACTTATAAAGACTTTGTTGACCTCAGTCAGCCATGGACTTCTGCCAAGTGCCAAAATGATCAGGATTTTGTAAACAATATAACGAGCATGCAGGCTTTATGCAAGACCGTAAACTGCGGTAAGGAGGTGTCAATGAGAATTACCTCTCCCTTTACCACTTCGAATAGATTAAGAGTGATTTGGGCACCATGATTGTTCAATCTTATGTCCTTCTGTTAAGTCTCTCTTTGTAAATACCATTAATTAAATAAATAATTGTATTAATGCCTTACCATCATGTATACACTTTTTACTGTTTGAAAAGTTACGCAATGTGCTCCAGTGAAGCACGTTTATTCACAGTATTAACATTGGGAACCTATTCGACCATATATACTCGAATATATGATTAAGCAATTGTTTTTGACGTTCACATAAGTTTAATTCACCTCTTTGTTACAGTTTTCTGATTTGGCATATTTGGCAGTGACCATACACAAGACCAGTTTTGCTGCTCTCATGCCTTCACTGATCTTAGCGAAGAGTTGGTCCCCTCCTCCCATTTGACCGATGTCCATCCAACAACGGTAACCCGCCTTCTCAAGGTGACACAGCATGGCCTTTACTTCCGCCTGATGGTCCCATTGGTAGCTGATAAAGATAGGACACGGCCTATCGGACATCTCATCAACTGTCTTTGGGACCATTTGATCTGTAGAAAATAATATCGACGATGATAGAGTTTAAATTTCCAGAAAAGACATATTATGTCGTCGTTTACTCTGTAAAGTGATGCCAAACGTTAACGTTAAGTTTTGGAGAGACTAGTGAGGTTACCATGGGCGTGGGTTTTAAGGTCTTGTATGAAGGTTCAATGCCTTTTCATACAAAAGTCGGCGTATCCCCTCTTGATCGGTCACCTGATAGAATCCTGCCCGTATACATATGTGTACACCCGGCCTACCCGCCTATTGATACGGCGCCTCAATCAGTCACCTCACAGGTCCCCAGTTACACATACATAGGTGGACAGAGGCAATTGCTGTGACTTGACTCACTGCTTTAACTACTCATCCACCGGGCTCCTCAACCGTAGAGTAAGGCACTTCTCTTTGAGGATAAAGGATGAACGCAAGGAAAGTCGATGCGTACCTTTGTTACGTTTTGCTGTATTTTGTGACGCTCTTGGCAGTCTGATAGAACCACACCCATTCTGTACAATCTTTTAGGAATTTGCACTTACCTGCCTCCTCCAGTGCCTTTTCTACAATTTCAACTGCCTCTGTCCTCCCCATGTCCTGAAGAGCTGTCAATATGGCGTATGTAGCATCACTACTTTTATGTGTGGTGTACCATTCCGCTAAGATCGCCATCGTAGGATCCGGGGACAGGGCCCAGTTTCGGATATCTTCGCCCGAATACCCAAGCCGAATCGCCAGATACCGCCAATCGTACTCGTGCTCGGGATTAAGGATCTTAGATACATCACGTGACCATTTCGGTGCATTTGTTATCGTCTGAAAGTGACATGACATCATATCAAATTCACTGAAATTTATGAATACAATATACAAAGAAAGTCTAAGAATACACACAAATATGTGGACAAATGTCCTTCCTAATAGTTATCGGATTATGAACAAATAAAAATGACAAACACAAATATAATTAATTAAATTATAACATGTTATAATATATGATAACTTATTTATTATTATAATATATAAGCAACTCTCGCCCTGGGTAGGTTAGAAATTTGCTGGGCTGCTGGTCAGCTATTTTGCTGTCGTGTATCTGTTTATTGAAGTAAGTGAAATTCACTTTTGGGCCAGAATTGTATACCTGGGAATAAGAACAAAGGTACTTCAAACTTACCTTATGATCAATTTCTTCCACTTTTTCTACAGTCTCGTCGACCACTTCTTCCAAAGTTTCCAGCCTCTCCCCTTGCTCCGTTACTTCATTTTGGACATTTTCAAGCTTCTCGCCTTGCTCCCTAACGTCGTTACCCAGCCGATCAACATTTCTCTCTGTTCCAGTCACGCGTTCGTCAAGGTCGTCTATATCTTCTCTTTGTTCAGCAACTTCAGTGCTAAGATTCGCCAGCCTTGAGGAAGCCAAAGGTTAATATCAGTATATATAATGAATAAATATTTTAAAAAATGCAATTCTTTCATTTAATTCATTTCTATTAACCTTTTCCCTTTTGTCATAACCGTCCGAAATAATATCAATATTTGTCATTTTAGGTTAACATGAAAACATAAATAACATAAATTAAAATGGTAATTACATCTAAGACTCGCTTTATGTAAGATCATCCATATCACTCGTACAACCTGTACCAACATAACTGTCTACACAATGTTTGTTAGTAAGAATAATTTATCTTGCTCTCGTCGTAAAAATGCCAGTTCCAAAACCTAAATTATATGGGTGTATAAACTAATTTTATGATATTTTTATTGCATTAAAGCAAATGACATTATGTTGACTTTAATTCATATTGATAATGTCATAAATGAACGGGAGGGATCCTTATTAGGTGGGGATAGATGATTTGTTACCAACAAGTCCCAATTCACATTCCCGATATCACTTCGGTCACATTTAAGCTTGAAGTACACCTTGAAGTAAACCACGGTAAAGAGAGTTATTTTAACTTACGTCCTATCCTCGAGAAAGTCTATGATACTCTGTACCATATCTGGTAGTCCCAGCTGAGTGCCGTTCTTCTCCGCCTCTATCACTGCTCTGTGTTTTTTCAAAGGTTCTTTGTAAGCTTGACCTATTCGCTTCATCTCCATCAGTATTACTGTCTTCCACATGGGATCAATCGTTTTCAGCTTCTCCGCGAATATTGTTAGATATTTATCAGCCGCTTTCTTTTGATTAAGTGTAAAAAATTCCAAATTTTGGGATGATCTTTTTTATGTATTTTTTCTTAGTACTTAAAAAGTTATCATGAAGAATATGTTGATGAATTAATATTTTTTACAAAGAAATAATTCATTATTTGCCAAATTTAATGCAACAAAGAACAGGCAAACTTGAAATATTAGTTTTTAAGTACTGATTGACTGACAACATAACCTGTCAACTTGAATATTGTAATATTAACATTTTCTACTTTTTATGAAGACGCTTGTAATGAAGGCAGTATGAACTAGCTTGTCATTTTGGGATACCGGTTAAAAACGTAAAAACATTCTTCGGATGCATTTCCGGAAATGACAAGATATTTTCAGAGGTTGTAATGTTTGTAAATGTTGATATTTAGGATATAAACGTTATTAATTAAGGTAAAGATGGAAAATACCTCATTCATCCTTCCAATATTAGCGAGTGTTTTGCAAGCCGATGCAACAACCATTGGTTGTTTCTCCCAGGCGTCTATCAGCTCATCGATGTACTTCTCCACATCTTTAGGGTAATCTGCGGAGACTTCCGCTATAGCCATGTAGGCAACATGGACACAGGATGTGCTGTCCAAATCAGCTATGAGGGTATCTAATATCGGCACGAGTCTCTGGTTCAAGGGAGAGACAACGAGTAATCAATTTAAATAGGAACATCATTTGTTGAAGTATATGTATTGCCATTTAACGATATGTCACCAATTACAAAACAGTTTAACCCAAATATTACAGCTGACTAGAAGTTTGCAACCAGTTATTTTTACTCATCTTGCAAGTGTAATCATTACAATTAGTGTTACCTGACTGGCAAAACCCATCTTAGTTTTCCTTCGGGATGTAGCCATAGCTCACCATAGAACAATGAGAAGACTCCGTAGATGGCACCGTAGATTTTACGAATGTTAAGCATCACAAACTAGTGATAGAGTCATAAACAAGATTCTGACATGGAAAGATTTAATTAAATAGCTACAAATATTATCGGCTCTAAACACTTGGACATTATATTCAGGGATATCTTCGACAGCTCACCTCACACATTGGTCTAGATAATATTCTCTACGAAGAAATCATCAATAGATATACTTGTACCTTTGGCTCTTTCTTGGCTACGTCGCCTAAGAACATGTAGAAGTATGTTTTCTCGGAAGCATCCATGTCGTCAGCGGCCTTCTCTGCGAGTTGATCGAAATATTTCATTATTTTATCGGGGGCGTCCTTGTAGAGAGGTTGCAACACCACTGTAATAAACAGGTATTCAATTTCTATAGACCATCGCATAAATCCACAAAATAGCATATGATTAACCCTTTTGCTATACGTACTTGGAAATGAAAATGATTGCCGAACTATGATTCTTCTAATATATAGGTACACTTTTGCATACACAAACATCCAACAACAAAAATTGTTATCTATACAACAAAATCGTTTTCCACTCAGAGAATTTAACTTGTGAGATGTTAAACATCAACAGTTTTAACTTGGTTAATAATTAAATGAACCTTTTCAAATACATGTATATAATTAGATCATTGTTGTTTTCCTTGTTTGAAAATTTACAAAGGGGTTTTGGGGTAGCAAATATGTAATTCCAAATCCGTAATACTATCTAAGCGGAGCGCAGCAATTTGGTTGGCGCGCAACGCACCAAAAAATTTGCTACAAATACCTCCTATATAGATTACCGCACTTCCCACACCTTGAAGGTTGCAGCAAAACGTCTATGAGGCAGCGGCGGATACAGGAGGAGGGTTGTTGAGGGGTTTAAAACTCGTTTCCATTGTATCGTGTTTCGATGATATGAGATCACCATTTTGCCACCACTCCCATTAGCAGGAGCTTGCAAAGTGTATGACACCCCTCCAGTAAAAGTCGGTCAGCATAACAAAATTGGTCTAAAGCTGCCCTCAAATCAGTAAAATTGAACGAGTAATTATACAAACGTTTGGTCAATGGTAACCGATTTTATGCAGACTCATGAAGGAGAATAAAGACCTGTCTGAGGCAACCATTTCCTACTAGGTTATGCATATTTTTGAACGACTTTGACAAATCTTGGCCAACTAAGAGCATATGGGTTTCTAATATGGGCCTACGACTTATTATATAAAATATCCCAAAATGTCTCAAGGGGTTGACATATTTGCGTGCTGCCAGATCGGGCTTGCAAGACGCTTCAATCCGGCCCGCGAAAAAAATTAAATGGGAATGGAAAAAGAGTGCTTGGCTTAACATCGACCTTATTTGAGACATTTTTAAGCTACATATAAGCTCTAGTCTAGAGAATGTTATTTCCGGCAATGTAGGGGTGCGATTTTTCGTAATTTCTGGCAACAATCACATATTCGGGCAAGAAAAGCTCCGCCCCTAACCCCACATCAA
Source organism: Paracaudina chilensis (assembly GCA_027580055.1). Taxonomy (NCBI): domain Eukaryota; kingdom Metazoa; phylum Echinodermata; class Holothuroidea; order Molpadida; family Caudinidae; genus Paracaudina; species Paracaudina chilensis. The sequence continues at coordinate 9,259 of JAODFY010237908.1, read as the reverse complement.
ATGAAATGGTCCCGTCCGCCTATGCATTGCCTTGCAAGTTATCATTAACAAACTGAACATGAAAGAAAAATAAGAGTGTAAGGGTTAAGTCGTATATTGAATGGTGGGTTATACTTACACCCTAGGGTGGACCCTTTGCCCTCTAAGTAGACCTCCATCACCGTATCAACACATGGGATGAGTAGCTCTGTCTGCTGGTAGATGCATCCGATAGCATTCGCAGCCATCTCCTCTAGCTGGTCATTCTCACATTTCATCAGCTTCACCGTTCCGGGGATGAATGCTTTAATTGATGTTGCGTTGGAGGCGCACTTGACGAAACCAAATGAAACATTCCAAGAGAGTTTTATACGGGTCTGGAAACCCACCCGAAAAGACGGATTTTGTACGTTTTTTCATCCTTTTCCAAATATGACAAAGTATTTCCCACTGCTGTTACGCCCGCAATATCCCGGCTGGTAGCACAGTGATTAGCCGAGCGAGTAGGCGGACCTACTGCAAAAAACAGGTCAGTAACGGGTCTGGAAATACTTTGTCATATCTGGAAATTCACCCTTTTCCAGAAAATATAATGACAAAGTATTTCCCATTGCGTTTTGGATTCCTTGACGAAGTCTCAAACTTGGTGTGTGTCTTTCTCAATATGAGACATATATGAGACAATATGACATATCCTATTGTTTTTGGTGCAGATCCAAGGTCTTTTGGGGTCAAAACTTAGAAAAATAGCAATTTGTGGGATTTTTGTGAAATTTTGATTGTAAACACGATAAGTCCAGACTGCCTGGTTCGATCAAGTTTAAACTTAGTATGTGTGTTCCTTTGGGTCAAAACTTAGAAAAAATGTGATTTTGTGAAATTTTGCTTGTAAACATGATAAGTCCAGAGTCCAGACTGCCAGGTCCGATCAAGTTGAAACTTTGTGTGTGTGTTCCTCGCGATAAGTACAGGAAGCCTATAGTTTTTGGTGCAGATCCAAGGTCACTTTTATTAATTTTTTGCTTGTAAACACGATAAGTCCGGATTGCCTGGTCCAATCAAGTTCATACTTGGTATATATGTCATCTAGGGTCAACAGAGGTCAAATATTGAAGACCTTGTAAACACTATAAATCCATATCAAGCTGAAACTTGTATATGTTGTATATGTTTCTCACATTGAGTACTGGAACCCTATTTCCGTGCCTCCTGCACATTCCTGTATCCCTTCCACATACCCTTGTCCTCTCTACATATCCTTGTCCCCTCCACATACTCTTTCTACCTCCACATACCCTTTTCCCATCCACATATCCTTCCCCATCCACATATCCTTCCCCATCCACATATCCTCCCCCATTTATTTGAATCAAGGAATCACTAAGCCTTTTGGCTTTCTGGTTTATCTTTGTATTAAAACCATAACACCAGTTATCGGTAAGCTACTTTTGATGTACAAGGAAAACATCTTCAAATGCAAATAGTTAAACATTGATATTCTACAGTTAAGCAACATATGGAAAACATAAAACTGAAGAGTAACGTATAGGCAAGTCATTGACTTTGAAGAAAAAATATTTACCCGCATCACTGTGTTGGATAGTATATTCAGTGCAACGGTCCCATACCCAGACATCGGCTGCCCATCTAGTTCTTGGGTGAGTATATATTCAAATAGTCTAGCTAATTCTTCCGATGCTTTTCTGTAAAATGAAATGACTCCTAAAATACATTAAATTTATTCATTTAAAATATGACGCTTTTCATACACGTCAGGTTTAAGCAAGTTAAGAAGGACAAATAGAATTTACCCCACATATATATATTCATATAGGGCCTACTACAATTGGGACACCGTGTGACGATCAGACGAGTGGAGACTGAGGACATTTTATTTAGGAAGAAATTACCCACAATAATTACTTATAATATATTCTAGTTGCCACTTCATACAACCACTGTACTTACATTCCTCGTTCCCCTATGTGGCTAATTGTGCGTAATACGTAATTGCTTTTCTCGCCAAATTCTGTGATATCATTCCCTTCTCTTTGCAGCCATTCGAGTATAGCGGTGTACAGATCTGGAAGCAGCTTCTCTGTGCCCTGATTGGAGATGAAATTAACTGATTGGTTTCAGATTGGCTGAATATTTGATGGAATGTCTGGTTGATTAGAGTGAATGAGAGACCGACTGAACTAGGTAAGGTTCGAAGCAATGGCTGAATAACAGACTGACTGACTGATTGGCAAACACTGGGTGAAATTAACTGATTGGTTTCAAATTGGCTGAATATTTGATGGGATGTCTGGTTAAATTAGAGTGAATGACAGACAGACTGAACTAGGTAAGGTTCGACGCAATGGCTGACTAACACACTGACTGACCGATTGGCCAATACTTATTGTTTGTTTGTTGTTTGTTTTATTTAATCCTCCCTTGCGGGAACTCGGCAGGCTCCTTCCGGAGCATATACGCCAAGCTGGCAATGCCAGTCTCATACGACAACGCACAATTTTTATGATTGAGGAAGAGCAGATAGGAGACTACAATCCAGGAAACTAGGCGACAATTTTCATATCGGAGCTGGCATTCGAACCCACGACCTCATGGCTTGGAGACGCGGACCCTGACCACTTTGCCACAAATGTTGAAATTAATTGATTGGTTTTCACATTGACTGATCAATATTGTGAATATATGAATGTCTGGTTTACTGGCTGGGGAAACACTTTACTGTGTGCATAACAAACCGACTGAACTAGGTAAGATTCGACAAAATGGCTGACTAACACATAGACTGACTGGTTTTCAAATGAACAAGATAACTTAATGAATATCTAGTTGATTGACTGATAAATTGGCTAAATGATAAACGACAGAATTAGTTAAGGTATGAACGAATCTGTGTCTGTCTGAGTGATCGGTCTTCGTGTTTGAATGAAACATTACTAATCTCTGTCTCTAGCAATATTACTCCTTATAATGTGCTCAATCAATTTCTTATTACCTATTAAATTACGTTGATTCGAAGTTGTTATTCATGTTTGGGCAATTTTACTCACCCCTCCCCTTCTCCAACAATATTTCAAATATGAGAATAGCCAGTATCATTTGATTAATAATAATAATTATTATTAATATTATATTCATTTTTCATTTTCTTCTGATGCTTATTTCAAATGTAATTTGTTTTCAGTTTCATGAATTCTTTTCATGATCTGCATAATTATATAGCTATAGAACCAAATTCACGAACGGTACAGGTAGAGATTTCAATGTTTTTGCGTTAAACGATCGCCACCTAACTTTTGTCTCGACCTTAGAAATAGAACACGGAGAATGAGGACAGTGTTATTGCCTACACACTTAAACGAGTGAAGCAAGCCAAAAGTAAGCTTCGGCTGCTCTTGTAATTACGGCAAAATACAGCTGAAGTTGGCGATTCACGTACGTTATTTAACTATTTTCATTTTTCCCAAAAGAGCAAGAAACATTTTCAACCGTAAGTATTTGCGGTAATTGTGATAACTTTCAACAAGGAACAAAATTCTCGTACACTATTGAAGTCTTCGCATGTACCACGGTATTTGTGTCCTCGTTCCATGTTTATGGTCTTGAGCCTCTGTATGCGTTACCCTGTGCATATATATGCCTTGTAAACTGTAATACTTACATCGTAATTCATATCACTACAATCCGAGATACCACAACCGAGCACATAGGCCATTTCGTCCGTTCTTTTGTAGGTAGCTATCAACAATTCCATTATCTTCTTGTTCACCTTCTTAATCATTTTATCTCGGCTGATGGGAACAAAATCGTAAAATGAACGGTACTGATTGTTTGGGTGTGATTTGAGACCGATCCCGAATGTAGTACATAGGACTGTCTAGTATATGTTAGTTCGAAGAAACAATTTGCGCATGCTCGGTGATATTCTGCTTAAAACGTTTTTGCCGTTCGCAGCTCCGTACCTATAATTCAGCGTAAACAAACTTATTGTTATATCTCTTCAGAGTTCCAATACAATGATATTTGTAAACATTTCAGACATCTTCCTTTGCGGAACAGGTAACTTGAGTACTTGACCTAATAATTTATTGGAACTGGAAAGAAAATTTTGGTAGCGCTAGATAATGAACATTTCACGTTTTATTTAACTATAAACACTATTGACAATAGTTAGGATATTTTGAAACAAGGGCAAACAGTTCGTCTTTTCTCCTAGAAATCTTGAGACTTGACACTCCTGGAGTGTCTTGATATTCAACATAGGATCCGATTCCATCCTTTTCGGAAATAACGTTACATTGGTTTGTTTGTTTTTGTAAATGTGATCGTTCACGCAAAATACTATGTACACAAAGACGATACTTGCGAGTCGTGTGCCGAAACAGAAAACGCAGATAATCCCGTTACCTGTAGTACGTATAATGTCCATGGTCTAGCTCCGAACTATATAGCTTATTCCATTGGCTCAACGGTATGGAGAATTGAACACATAACGTCACCGCACAATATAGTATTACCCTGACAAATCTGCATTATGCTAAAGGATACGAGTATCATGACAACGCAACAAGTATACGAGATTACTGGACATAACGTTAAAGGAATAATCCAATGAAAAACAATGAAGAACTACTGCCAGTGGTGAAGTCCAAGTACAATAACAATTTTGGTTCTTGTGATATCGACTTTTGAAAACCTTTTCAATTTAATTAAGAACTGAATCTGGCAACATTTGTGACCTAGCACATTGCATCCAAAAGTTTTTCTTTCAAATTTAATTTAATTAGTGGCAATTTCTCTTGAAATATATTACTGGTATCTATAGAAATATAATTTCGAACAACAATGCACAATACAATGTATAACATATTTTTTGTACTCTGCATAATTCATTTTTTACGGTTTTCCAGCCAAAGAGCCATGATGACATGACAATTGTTGCCAGATGCTTAACTGCAATTAAATATCTCAATATCTGGGAGTTGATCATAATTATAAGATGAAATTAATTGTCGTTATTTTCGTTATTGTCGGCTATTATAAATGACCCTTGACTAAATCTACATGACGCCATCTTGTTTTCATTTTGCAAAATGAACCCCCGCATTGGAAAATTAGTCCCAAATTATCAAATTCATGTTCTTAATTCTCAGGAGGAGTGGAAATCGTTACATCATTCTCTGCACATGCGTGTTATATAAAGATGTATGAAGATGTTATATAAAGTTGTATGATGCATCAATGAAAAACCGGCGATTTTGACTTTGAAAAGTCGTCTAGTGTTGAATATAGGAAAATGAAACTTTGTGTAAAAACGAGGAGGAAAAACTCCACTCAGTGATGAAAGTCAAATAATAATAGCATTTTATTGTTGATGTAGATATATTGCATTTCCAAATCACTTTGAATTTTAATGTTGATGAAGCATCTGGCTACGTACATTTGTGACGTCATCAGCTCATTTGGCGTGGAAAGTTATTCTATATATTTTTCACGTTTTTCATACCAAGTTGAAAGGGTATGCCAATGCATGTAATAATTTTGGAAAATCAATTTTATAGCAGTTGTTACTTGGATATTCTATTTATATATAGAATTCACATCTGGAAAAACACAAAATTCAATTATAAAGAAAAAAGAAAAGGATTCAATGTGCAACTGTCACAAATGTTGCCAGATTCTTAATGAAATTGAAAATGTGAACTCAGAATTGAAAATGTGAACGTTCATACCTCAGCAACCACAAATATAAATTAAGAGGACGTGGAGGAAATTTGAAGAATTGCTTCACCTTGAAGCCAGAACTTGGCATAACATGAGGCAAATGATGATAGACATAATATACATACACAAATGCCTCGATCATGTGTTTAATACAATCTTGTAGAGCTTCTCCTTGCTGCGTCTTAGCAAGCTCTCGATCTTTCGACCACCAGTCGTCGTCTTTAGTCCGTACAAGGGTCATCGGTTCGTGAAAGATTTCGATGATTGCCTCTGCGTCTTTAACCTTGTCCTTAGAGAAAAACACATAAACAAACTTGATTGAAAGCGTGGCCCATTCGGCAGTGCCCGACTAGCATTAAGGAGTCACGGGCCCTAGTCTCAAGCTGTTACTTGTTAGTTGAGTAGATTATTAAAGGGTCAGGAAGGACATATGTCCCCATTAACAACCCTATACCACAGATAACCCAGGCTGCCAGAAATGATCGTGGAGGAACACCGGCATTTCAGCCTTCTCTTCTCGAAAAAAAAAAAAGGGGGTCAGATTTTAACGAGGCCGACATGGCTCAACCTTCTCCCGGGACTGCCATTAAGGTCCCCATTCAACCCCCTTCGTTGATCTCAGTCTGAGGAGGTGGAAGCACCCGTCACTACTGTGCAATAGCCGTGGCGTACATCCTGAAGCGGACAACTCCATCAACCATCAACAATTGCAGCACAGCTTCGCCACAAGAGACACCCGGAACTCCTGCATGCCAGTCGGACAATGCCGATAAGCTACGCTCCATTGAAGCTGTTGTTGAAGGATCACCAGCTTCGGGATCATTGCCAAGCCTCCAAACATGCTAGGATACCTTAGAATATTTGATGTTATAACCTGCTGCATGGATTTTAAATTATCTTAACATTTAAAGTTGTACAGTGTTGTTTGGCACGGATGCTGTACAGCTTCCAGCTCCCCAGACTCAATATATGCACGTCATCATCTGAGCCCTTTTTGGAGGGCTACAAAGCTGGTGTTCATTCACGTCCAGTTATGTGAGCATGCGCGTTATCTGCGGCTCATTGTCTTTTATGAGGATAGATGTCCTTACTGATAACTTATTAAACTAACTTATTTTACCTAAACTATGGACGATTACTTTTTAACCCAAGTTTATAATTTGTCATCGCACGATTCAGACGCCGCTGAAGAGTTTAGGATTGTATAATTTTTCTCTTTTACTCCTGTGAGGTTTCGATCCTCAACTGACAGAGGATGCATGTGGTTACAGGAAATGTATGCATATAAAATTTACCTTCCAGTTGACATAGTCGTTGGATTCGAAAATAGTCTTGGCTAGTGAATAGTAATGGATTCGTTGTTTCTTTATAGCAGTTACAGGAAATGCATGCATATAAAATTTACCTTCCTGTTGACATAGTCTTTGGATTCGAAAATAGTCTTGGCTAGTGAATAGTAATCGATTCGTTGTTTCTTGATAACAGTTACAGGGAATGCATGCATATAAAATTTACGTTCCAGTTGACATAGTCTTTGGATTCGAAAATAGTCTTGGCTAGTGAATAGTAATCGATTCGTTGTTTCTTGATAGCAGTTACAGGAAATGCATGCAGATACAATTTACCTTCCAGTTGACATAGTCTTTGGATTCGAAAATAGTCTTGGCTAGTGAATAGTAATCGATTCGTTGTTTCTTGATACACTCCCTGCATATCTTGATCAGGATATCTGAGTGCTTTGCTTTACTGGAGAACAACATAAAATGTGGATATAATTTGTTAATAACCGTTCAACCGTTTTTTATACTTTTTTAAAACTTTTTCTTGAATCGCCACTTTAAAAATATTAGAAGGCGTTGCTCCAATTGATTACGAATATTGTATAATGGGTGGATACCAACCCGCTCTTTTATAGGGCAATATGCTCTACCGAAGAGGTCAAGGGAAGCCAGGGGCGGTGCCAATTAAACCAATCTTGCCCCATAGAAAGCAATGAACGCATTGGGAAATACTTTGTCATTTCTGGAAAAGGGTGAAAAACGTACAAAATCCTTCTCGGGCGTGTTTCCAGAAATGACAAAGTATTTCCAGACCCGTTACTGACCTGTTTTCTGCAGTAGGTCCGCCATATCGCATGCGCGGCTCGGCACTGTGCTACTTGCCGGGTTTTCCGGACCTACTAGCTGGCGGAAAACCCCTCCAGGGCTTACGTCACATCGGGATGTGTTGAGAAAATATATCCAAATAACATATTGCATGCGTGACGCATTGGAACATTGCAACTATTTGTTACATACGTCAGCCACGAGTGACATAATGAAACGACTCTATCACATAGTATATACGCTTTCTACAATAGACTGGATATCATCTATACATAGTACGTCAGTGTCTTACGTGTTGGCACCAGGCGTTGATGAGTTTTAACACTCTGAGATACACCTTGTAACCCAAGGTCGGTTATAGCTAACTGTGTATTCTAGTTCTTCGTTTATATTATATGTAAGGATATTAAACATTGTCCACGTACTCAGGAGTTATTTGATATTACCCAACAACTGACTACTGCGCCTAGTGGTCTGAGAATCCTCTTCACAGCGGGGAGTTTGAGAGTTGGAATCCACGATAAACCGAATGAAAATTACTGTCTGTCTGCTTATTGCTTAGCCTAAAGAAAGCTGAACAGATTCAGTGCTACTCCTGGCCCGTGTAGGCAATTGTGCCAGTGCTGGGCGTTCCTAGCAACAACAAATACAAACAAAATCATCCTTTACTTACGATTTCTTGCAATGTTCTATTCCTGGGTCTTGTACCGCATAATAGAAGGAATGCAGTTCCCCGTCTTCGTCTTCCCTTTTCGTTGCGATGATAGCTTGTAAGATTTCAATCCCATATTTTTCAATAGACTGTTCCTCTTCTTTAATCTGCTCTGTTAGCTGTTTGATTGCACCCATGCCGGCTTTAGGTTTTTGTTTTTAGTTTTTCCTCTACTTAACGTTTAACCTGGAAATACAAGGTAACAGAAGCATTGGTTAAGTAAAGCTACTTCATCTAAACAAAGAATATTCATACAAAATTCATACAACTCATCATATTAAATTTCTTCTCATAAAATCATACAAACAATCCTCTCAGAAACTTTAAAAATTACCCTCAAAATCAATGTGAAATATAGCAAAATGGTTGGAGGCAGTGGCACCGAGGGCCAGAATTGTCCCCGTCCCTCATTTTTATTTATATTATTCATTATCTCCCTAATTGACCACTGGTCCAGTGGCTCTAGCCCTTCCCACATCTAACGTGAAGCATTGTTGGACATAGGCGTACGGGCGTGCGGAAATTTGGGGGGGCAGTAAAGTCTTGCCCAAATTTTTTGATCGTTTACTATCTGAGCGGAGCGCCACCAATGGTTGGCGCGGAGCGTTCCTAAAAATTTTGGATTTTGCAAACCCCCCCAGATGGCCGGAAACGGCCTTTCCTGAGTGTTTTAGGCTCTCTTAACCACACCCTGAAATTCAGCCAGTTCTATTAAGTTGGCCGA
>JAODFY010237875.1:0-10011 GCA_027580055.1 Paracaudina chilensis | reverse complement strand
TATACTATATAGAGTACAGAGAACATTTTAAACATATTTCCGACAATAAAAATATTTCCATATCTCCCAATATCTGCTAAAAACATTTGGGAGACGTCTCCCAAATATTAAACCATGTCTCCCAAATAACAATAGAAGCTGTCTCCCAAAGGTCATATTTAGCTGTATATATATATATATACATATATATATATGTTGCACTTCGCACAAGACTATTAACATACTACCATGATATTCATAACAGAAACTTAAATGTTGGTCATTTTCAATTTTCAAGTTGGTTTGATTAAATTCAAAGCAAGGGGGTTAGCAGAGAGGGATATATTGCCATGAACTTCCCCTTTAATCAAGACTTCCTGGCAGGTTTCCCACAGCTACCCTATTACATGTGATACTTACATCCTATGTCTTTTAATCTATGGATGGCGTGCGCTTGAAGACGAACCCATCCTAGGAAGCCAGCGCCCTGCTTCTTGTGTATTTTCCGGTGGTTCCATATACTGATAATGATACTGTCCTGTCTTCCGACAAATCTGCAGGGGATCAAACCGAAGAAATTGTGAGAACCTGGCCATCCATGGAATTGTCTTAATAATGCCTGTAAACAGTTTAGTTGGATGCACCAGACCTTAAAAAGGATGAAAAGGGCACCAACTGCAGGGTATGTACTAGAGGCTCATACACTACTGTACATATCAGTTGTGCAAAGAATAGTCCAGCTCAAAAGTTTCTAAGAATCATGAGGAGCAATAACCACAACTCAATGTCCTATCACAATAGCATTTTTGGCTTTTGAGATATTGATCTTAATTAAGCCTGGCATCATTTATGATGTCATTTTTGTTTGTAAAGAATGCAGAAGCCTTTGCAGGCTTTGCTTCTCTTTACAAATGGATTAGTTATAATATTCTTCCTATAGAAATAGACAAAACATGGCACCTATTCTGTACAGTATGTATCAATAGTTGCTCCATGTTTTTTTTAAAGCGTTTAACTAAACTAATCTATGGAACATAACTGGTTACAATATTAAGTGCCCAGTCAGTACTTACGCTGCTACCTTCCCAGAGATTTTCAGAGGGTAAAACTGTTATGGTATGTTATAAGTGGCATCTACAAGAGGGGGTATTGTCGAGTAGGGGGTCTGGGGGTGAAGGTCCAATATTGGGGTTCCCCATATTGGTGTGAGGTTTCAAATCCCAAAGAATAATCATCAATCCATCAGCCCTGATTGGGACTCATTCAAAATTCTTTTAATATTATAATTATAGTTGCACTTACAGCAATATTTAAAAAATAAAATAAATACATCAAATGCAGGAGATTTAGGCCGTTATGCTGGAGATGACCCCAATTCTTGGCATTGCTGCTTTCATCAGTCTTGACCTTGAAACATACATATACTGTACAATGTATTATACAGCATTGTATAATTCAACTACATGTAACAGAACAGTATACTGTATACACACAGTATACAGTAATACAAATTAAATAATTTGTCTTTTAATCAATGACAGACAACATTGCTATTAAGCCCCAGATCTCCATGACAACATAACACATTAAAATTCTACCCAATCAAGGAAAGCAAGTGCAAGGCTGTGAACTGTAAAGTGCTGCAGCCATGTCTTGTAATAATCTTTTACACTGTTGCCTGTTTGGGACATTCCCAAGTTACTGTAATATGAAACAATATACTATCTGACTGAATCACTAATTAATTAACTGAACAATGATAAGATGGGTAATTCATCAAAGGTGACAACAGAATTTGTTTATTGTTTATTTTATTCATCTAATCCATTGATTGTCTTAAGAAGCAGTCATTTCAGCTCTTTGCATCCAACATTAACAACATAAATTAATGAATTATCAAGCATAGGAATCTCTTAGCCATGAGTCTTGATCAGTGACATATAGCCTACACTGCATATTTAATATGCAGGGTATGTTTATACACATCCTTCCTTCAGCCTAAAACATTACATAACTTTTTAGATATTGTTTTGTATTTTTTTTTTTTTTGTCTCAAGATTGTTTGTATAATTGGGATGAGTAGTTTATTATGATGGATTGTAATCCTAATCTGCTATCACCTTTGGAATTTTTGTGTCCCTCATTTTTATATTTAGGAAGCATTGATTATAAATTTAAAGGAGAATTAAACCCAACCCAAAAATCTAACCTTCACTTCATTCAATATGCTTTTGTACTGCTTTATAATTGAGACCTTGTTTTATATCATTCTATAGGAAAATCATTTTTTTAAATTGTTTATATAAATTGTTTATACAAGTTTTGGGTTGATTTTTCACATTTTAAATTACCCATAAATGACCTTTAACCTATATTTTCGTAACACCTCTGAAGTTTCCTCATCTAATCAACATCGTGTCCAAGTTTCATCACAATCCAAGGAAGACTTGGATTGATTGTGCTGTGGATTTTTTAATTTTTTTTTTTTTAAAATTAGCTACTGTAAGGCATGAATTTCTTGTGATGTTAAAGGTCAAGCGACATGTGCAGAAGATTGCCTTTAAACTGGCACAGATGAAAAGAGGATATTTCAAAACCCTGCACTTAAAATTTTGATATTCCCGCATGTTACCTTGTTGAGTTATTTCAATTTACTATTAAGGAATTTCACCTTCATTGACACGTTACGGGGGGAACGATGCAAAGTCGCTCATATACTCTACACAGTAAATGCTGCCATTTTATACCTTGGTATGAGAAATACGGAAGGTAGTATTCACAAAAGAAGTTAATGAAATTCTTCTTTCATATCTTTTGCACAATTTTGGTCTTTAAGAGTCTGCAGAGTTACATTATGCTTCTGTGCATGTGCCCTCGCTGGTTGGTTTTGCTAACAATTTCATCCAGGAGAGGAGTTGCCCCATTCCCATATCTCTATATCATGAATAATCATGATCAGCAAATTTTAATTATTTTTTTTTACTTCATCTGATGAATCATTTGGCAACATTTGTGATGTCATCAGTACACACGGTCTGCAAACTGTGTTATTTTCAAGAAAGAAAATCAGTCATTAAACTATAATGAAAACTAGTGTGGCATAGCTGGGACACAACACACATATCTTTGATCTAGGGCAGTGTTTTCAAGCACCATTTTAGAGGCAGTGTCATAGCATGCAAAAGCATTAAGCAAAAAGCATTACATTAATCTGAATAATGCAACAAATTGCTTTATTTTCCATGCTTTTTCCATACCCTATTTAAAAAGGTATGCTGAAGTTTGTAATATTTTTGAAAAATGTAATGTATATACATCAGCAATTGTTACTTGGTTATTCTATAGATAATTTATTTGAAGAAAAAAATCACTAATTCAATTATAAAGAAAAACCAAAGCTTCTGGATTCAATGTGCAACTGTGATGTCACAAATGCTGCCAGATTCTAAATGAAATTGAAAATGTGAACTCATTTCAAATGTTCATATCTCAGCAACCACAACTGCTATTGCAATGGGACTTTCACCAATGAATGTGTTTTTTTCCTGCTCTCCCACATTGTCTGGAGCCTGGACTGTTCTTTAAATAGATAAAATGTGAGCATTTTGAAAAAAGTCAATGAGATAAACAGATATTAAATTAAGTAATTTCAGTAATCTAGCAATTTTTTAGGGAGAAGAATTTGACTTGGTTTTCGAGTTGTCTGAGAGTACTGAAACTGATTGACATATTTTTGTATTTGTATTCCTTTAGGACATATATGGGACAAGAACCTCTTTGAAAGCAATACCGTACTGCCAAGCATTTACCGGCGCATCAACGATGACATGTCTTACAAGCCGCCCCCCTACAGGGTGACAAGAAATATGCTGTTATCGCCTGGCGATATAGTCACGTATGAATTCTACAGGATACGCCCCGACGATGCCGATTTCGGTAAGTGATATAAACGGCCCATTATCAACAACCATCCATCATCGACCTATACGGAAAATGCACTTTTCCTGGTTTTTTTTCTTGTTACCTGCTATTGTAATTGGACAGTCACCATTAAGTGTAATTTTTTTGTTTAATCTTTTTCATCAGTCCCGCTTCATTAAACTAAGCCATTCCTCTGACGATGAAGGGTCATGGGTTAATTTTTGGTTTCAATTCCGCAGGCAAATCTTCAGAGACTTTGCAGTCAAGTCGCTGTGTGTGTGTGATAGTCATATGGGATTGATATCGGTACAAAAGTCAGTAAATGTGTAAACTTCACAGAAAGTCACCTGAATCCTGATTAACATGATTTTGCTTTTCAAAAGACTTTGTCACATGCACAAATATGGACGGGAAAGAGCCCACCAAGGCCATGCAAATCAGCTACAATCCAGGGGCCTTGACCCCTGCCAGGGTGTTTCCCATGGACCCATAATGGACCCACCAGGGGCCATAATGTGGGCCTTGACTGCTCACCTCCATGGCGGGGCCTGCTATGCTTGCCATCATCCACCCATGTATGGTATTAGCTGCCATTATGTTTTCTCTAACTACAACACTGAGTGGGTGGGTGGTTGGAGCAAGGGGTGAATTGCTAGCCTGGTGGGGTGGGCTTATTATAATGTAAAAAAATTGAAATATTGTTACAACTAGATGTATATTGCTTCATTTCATACATACAATGTAACATGAAATAATACATGTCAAGCATTGCAACCACTACTAGGCATATTAGTATTCTGGTTTTCTCCCGTGTAAGTCCTTTACTTATAAAATCATATCTATAGATGTTTTCCCATGTCATGCTCATCGGCAATTAGCAGGTCATCATAAACACACATATATGTTTTAAGTTTCCATGATGTTCCCTTTATTGCAAATTCCATTTTAACATCCCACTGAGTAATAGCTGCCTAAAGAAAGTATATCTTTCCCCTCCAATTATAGTTTTGAGAGGAGAGAATAAGAATTTTGCTTTCCAATTATCAGACCTTGCATTTATTGCCAACCAAAAAACGTGATCAACCGCACTTGCAAATTATATTGTTGTGTGTAAATCACAGTTGTTTGAAATCTTGAAAGTTATGTTGGGAAAAATCTACCTGAGCAATTAGTTTATTTGTGTAATTATTTCTAATATTATGGTCCCATATGTTATCCCACAAATGCAATATTTGGTTGTTTTTTTTGGCAAGGATGCAAAGTTTGTTTGAGTGCCCCCCCCCAAAAAAAAAATATATATATATTTTCCCCCACAAATGCAATATTTAGGAGGATTTGCAAGTTTGCATAGCTTGCTTGTACTGAGCACAAAGTATAAAATACACACACAGTTATGTCCCAAACAGAAAGTATTGTCCCAAGCAGAAAGTATTGTCCCAAACAGAAAGTATTGTACCAAGCAGAAAGTATTGTCCCAAACACAAAGTATTATCCCAAACACAGAGCATTGTCCAAAATACACAAAGCATTGTGACAAACACACAAAGTACTGTCCCAAACCCACAAAGCATTGTCCCAAACGCAATGTATTGTCCCAAACACAATGTATTGTCCCCAAACACAAATCATGATCATTTGTATAACACTGCAATATGCATTGGTTATGTTCTACAATTAAGTTGTAACAGTAAAGCCATTTATAGTCAATCTGTGGGTTTTGGGACACGTGATATTTTATGACTCACGAAAACACATTTTTGCATGTTTGGTTAATTTTTTTCCCCTTTTTTCCTCATTTTAAGTTGCATGGATAGAGACCAATGGGGACCTCAAGGCTCTTGTTTGTAAGATTAATAGGCGTGGCTCTTTATGCATATAAATATAGTGATGAATTGGTTTGAGTTGCTCTTTGTAACGTATCATTAGTGATAATGTGTGTGTGGCTAGTAGACATTTTTTTTGCATATCATCAGTGACATAGTGATGTCAAATAGCTTGTTGCATGGCATGTTTGTTAATTGTAGCTTTATTATGCAACTTAGTAGATAGAAAATAGATGTGATTGTGTATATCATTAGTGCAGTAATGCATTCCACCCATTTGTTGGCCTTCATTAAATGCATGTGATGCCTAATTGCAGGCATGAGACTCTTCCGCGGAAACATGAATTTCCCGGATCTTCAGCTCAGTCTCATCCCTGTAATTGGCTTGTAAAGTCGACCATGTCTGGTCCGACCACACTTGGCATATGTTTGCATAATGACATATGATCCCCACTGTTTTTGGTAGAGGTCAACAGAAGTCAAATGCTGAAAACTTTGTAAACCCATTAAGTCAACCATGCTTGTTGGTCAGATCAAGTTCAAACTTGGTATGGAGTTTCTCATAATGAGTATATGATCCCTATATAGTTGGTGCATGTTATTGAAGTACATGTACTTTTTGCTTGTAAACACAAAAAGTCGACCATGCCTGGTCCAATCAATTTCATACTTGGTATGTATCTCTTTTGTTTGTTTTTTTGTACTTTTTGGTTGTAAACACCGTCCAGCCATTTTTACAAGCAAGGAATCACTAAGCCTCTTGGCTTTCTGGTTTTATTTTAATTTTGCTTTGGGGAATGTAAGGGGTATTTTTACAGGATGATCCATTTTACAGGGAACCCATGATCCTTGACTCATGAGCTTGCTGATTGAGCCACTTGACGACCACACTCCCCAATACAGAAAGCAGTCCATATTATGAATTTACTAATAAACTTCTGCAACATACTTACCAGGTAACTTTACGTAACATTTACAAAATATGAAGTATGTCATTTTATTTGATGAAGTGGCTTAGGAGATCTTTTTGCCGAAAGTTTTTGTGAGCTGAATAATTGGGTTCAAGCAGTTTACACAGCTTAATAATTCTTTCTTTATTTAATACCTTAAAATATATATATTTTTTTTTTTTAAATCCATGCCATGATTTTCATTTATATGAAATCTTGTGTAAGAAAGTGTAAATTGAGTAATTTCTGCTAAATTTGATATCTATTTATTACTGCTGTTGGTAATAAATAGTCTAGGGCCTCCAGTCTTAGGGCCTACCAAACTTTGGGGCCTATGTAAAGTTAAGATGTGATCCCTATGTAAATTGAGTAATTTCTGCTGAATTGAAATTTCTTTATTGCTGTTATGCGTAAGAAAATTTTTTTTTTGCTACTTTGCTGTTTTTTTTAGTTTTTTTTAAAGAATACCTTATTTGGGGTGATTGAACTGATTTAAATATTTGTAGAATTGTAGTTTGGTAAAACACTGTAGAATAGAATAATCAAAGAAAGAGGAGTTTCACGCTCTTGTTGTACGGTAAGTTTTTTCACGTTGACCAACATTGTGTTTCCAGTTTTCCACACAAGGTCAAGATAACATAATCTAGTGCCTACCAAATATTGGTCCAGATAACATAGTCTAGGGCCTACCAAACATTGGTCCAGATAAAATAGTCTAGGGCCTATCAAACATTGGGACCTAACTTGGGATCCCTGTGTAAATTGAATATTTTCTGCTACATTGAAATACATTTAATACTGTTATGGGTTAATTTTTTTTATTGGCTATTTATATGTAAAGATTGCCTTATTTGGGGTGATTAATCAGATTTAAACACTCATAGAATTTTAGTTTGGGAAAACTCTGTAGAATAAAGTAATCACAGAAAAAGGAGTTAAACACTCTTGTTGTAGTGTTGTTGTAGTGTTTTTTTTATATATTGACCAACCTTGTTTTGTAAGTTTGTTAAGGCCAATAGTATCTTGTCTACCAAACGTTTGGGACAACCTAATCTTAAAAATGTAACTTTTTAAATATTGATGGCCTAGGCTACGCCTAACATTAGCTAGGCTAGGCCTAGGCTATAGCCTACTTGGGATGCCTATGTACAATGATCACATGTCATTTGTGCGATTATGTGATTTTAAGTACTTCCATTGTATTAAAGCGGGCAATTGACTAATATGCAGCACACAATACTTGAGAATTCCGGTGCGGACAGGCCTACAGTTCTGTGGCTGCCTCAGGGGGCCCTTGATGGGGTTAGATGCATGGGACCTCTGCATTTGTGAGGGAGGGAGATGGAATTTTTTAGCATCTGATCAGGGGTTGAACCATTATTTGAAGGCAGTCTATGTACCTTAGTAGAAATATAAATATCTTAGGGGTATCTTTTTGATGTATGGGAAATTTCTGGGGCGAAAAAAATGTATAAACAAATTTTTTGATATGCTGGGAAAAGATCGAGAGCGAGAAAATATGACGAATCTAGGTGACACTGATTGATGGTGCCATT
Organism: Paracaudina chilensis; assembly: GCA_027580055.1. NCBI lineage: Eukaryota > Metazoa > Echinodermata > Holothuroidea > Molpadida > Caudinidae > Paracaudina > Paracaudina chilensis. Next base: position 1,782 of record JAODFY010237875.1, on the reverse strand, counting down.
CGTAATTATAATATGTTGCACTCCATAATCATGTACCGGCTTATTCACAAATACCATCCAAAATTCGCTCCCCAAGAGATTAAGCAAATTTGTCCATGTGCTGAGAAAAGATCCCGGAGCGAGAGAAAAGAAAGGCGATTATAGGGGGATAAGGACTGAGGGTGCCAGTCAAAATTTTAATTTGTGCACTCCATAACCTTGAACTGGCTAATTCTCAACACTTCCCATGAAATATATGTTTGGCCCTAGTGCTATACATAACACATGATGATCATTCTAGCACTTTGTAACATATACATGGAATCTCATAACTTTAAAATTTAGTTGCTATCATGTAAGTCTGATAGAGCCAGCTATTTCTTTTAGTATCAGACCTGATTTTCAAAAGTGCTATAACACAAAGGAAAGTCAGCTGATGTTTAGCCAGTCTGGCACAACTCACCGATTCTTCAGTTCAGAGTTTTAGTGATTACACTTGCATGGGGGATTGGGGTGGGGGGGAATAAACATATCTAGACTGGACTCTAGGATGGGATTCCCTGTTTCTCGTCAGATGGAAAACTGGGCTTTATACATGTAGTTGGTCTTAAATATATATATTCACTTTAATTTCTTTGTTTTTCACAATGTCTTAGGGCCAGGTGACAGTGCCGGAACTGTCCCTCCACCCCACCCCCCAGAGTCGAGGTTTTCACGTTCGGGGATGATAGCGGCGATCGTGAGAGACGGCGACCAGAAGCCCCATCCGGTAATCTACTCACAGCTAGAACCAGATGACCAGAGGTTGGTCCTCCAGAAACTGATCATGCAGAGTGCAGTCCACCATGGCCTCGAGAAGGGGGAACCTCGGGGCTGTGGGGTCGGGCCCCTCGACATGGAAGAAGCAATTGTGGTTAGTGTTTGTTATCAACTGCAGATCAGTAGATTCTAAATGAGTAAATGTATACTTATTACAAATTTCTGCATGCAACAGATTTCTCAGAAATTTCTCTAGGGGGTGCATAGGGGTAAATGGAGAGGGGGTGCATTTGAAGTTACTACCACAGGGATGTGTTCATTCATAATTTCATAAATGTTCAACTGAGCCAATTGAAAATCTACATTTTTGGTAGGTTTTTGCTACTTGCAACCCTACCTTTAACAGGGTACTAGATGCTCTTGTCTGTTTAGCAATTAAATGAAATACCCTAGGGTATCCAGTATGCTGCTAGAATTTTACAGAATTTTAATGGGAGCGTCACCTCGTGGTCATGTAAATACATGGTTGTTGTGTAGCTGCTGTTTTATATTCATGCTTTATTCTTTTAATTCTGTTTTTCTCTAGAATTTAGTGAGTCATAATTCTCAGAGTCTTCTCGATGGTAACAACGCATTCAGTATCAGAGAAGCTCCCACGGTGGGAGAGGCTGAGAGTACAAACTCCCAGAGTGACTGGCCGGATGGTAAGATTTATTATCATACATGTCCAATCAACATTACCCCATTACTCAGGGGGGCAATGAGGGAACATGCCCCCACTTTTTGATTCCTTGCCGGAGGTAAAAGGAATCTATGCAGTCACGCTTGTGTGTATGTGTGTGTGTCTGTCTGTGCGTGTGTGTGTGCCTGTGACGCTGCTTGTAAACACGATATCTCAAGAAGTTAAACTTTGATGAAGTTCATACTTGGTAGGTAGATCCCCCATGGTGAGTTCTCGGTCCCTATTGTTTTGGGGTCAGGTCAAAGGTCATTTGAGGTCAACAGAGGTCAAAGAGTGAAAATCTTGTAAACACGATAACTTGA
>JAODFY010237864.1:0-10012 GCA_027580055.1 Paracaudina chilensis | reverse complement strand
CAGTAATTACTGGTGTATGTTAACATTTCTCCTAACACCCTAACCCTAACTTCAGTAACTACTGAGCAACTACTGAGTCCGTCATAACATGTGTTATCGTGTTATACAGTTTCATCGGTAGTTACTGAGTATCCCATGCGTATCGGGTGGAAACGTTCACCCGTGGGCCGTGGCATCTAACCAACATTTTGAAATGCGGACGTAATTATCCCAACACTTTCTTCCGTTTTTTACCCTGTGTAGCATGAACGGAAATACGTACGACTATATGCCTAACACTGGTACGTACAATAGGCATATATAACAAAAAGGAACTTTGTATATAACCTTAGATTTAACTTAGCTAACTTAGGCCTAGTCGTAAGCATTTCCGTTGATGCAGCTTGAGTATCAGATAACACACATGTGACGCGGAAGGATCATTCTGATTGGTGCGTTCATACGCGATTTTCAACACTTATAAAAGGACGAGTCAAAACAAATTAATCAATAACTCAATAAAAATAACTAATTACAAAATAGTAAAAAATGGAATTTTAAAGAGGATCATTCATTTATTCTACCAGAAAGTATGCTCAAACATTTATGGGTTTCAGTTGATTTTTTAACGATAGCGGGTCTCACCTGATCGACTAATAAGCAAGTTATATATCGTTATTTTACCAATGTGGATGATAATAACAAGTACAAAGGGATATTGACTGTTACTGGCATTGTGACGTCACAATAGATTTACTTCAAGTCGTTACAACCGTCTTGCATAGTCATGTGATCGTGTTTTAATGAAAATGGATGAATATAAATGGCAGTAGGCCTATTCAAGAAATACAAAAATATGACAATATTTGGTTGTGTAGGCCTATATATCATTTCCCTTTCATCTAATACAATTCGTTTATACAGAAATTTCGTAGTGTTGTACTCTATTGAGAATTACAGAGCAAATGGAAGACTAAAAAAGCAAAACACGAAACAAATCTGTTTTGCAATTGCTTTCGCGTTTTTGCTGATGCTCCCGCACACGAGTGACGGTTCACCCATAAATTGTCTAAATCACGGTACTAAGCAGGTTCCACGGAGGTCACCATGTCCCCTCTAACTAAACATATTAAAAAATATATATATATATTATGAAAAAGTACGATAACATTTTAGACATTGTGTAAGCCGGGAATACTACAGTATAATTTCTCTTATTTTTTAAACCTTTAAGTAAAGGGCAATGACCGTGATTCTTTCTCAATATTGGGGAGGGGGTGGGGCTGAAAATGGCACCAAATTAAAAAGATACTGTGTGACAAAAACAATAATGAGGGAATTCTCATATATTGAGGGACCTCCCCCCACCCTTCTACCCCATGATCGCCGCCCTAGATGCATATGCTGCGAGTAATACATGTATTTAACTTAACTAGATCTAAAGTAGGGTATACTATACTATATAAGGTTATTTATCAATTGTAGAAGACGTCCAATCCTGTTCCGGCGAGTCTTTCTTTAATCATTTTGTCGACTTCCTCACTCTGCTCGTTAGTAAACTGAGTCTTCCAGCCACCAGAAACTCCTACAAATAAAGATAAATGAAAAGTTAGAGTAAGAGTTATTGATTTACATTTTTATCTCATTCAAAACCTTAATGTTAATGTTCAAAGTTTGCACACTTGGTATTGAAAACGACTACATCTTTAGTTTAAAAAAGAAACATAGAATAACAGACAGGTTTTAGGTTTATTATTACGATACGTAATTAAAACACATAAAATGCAGTTGGAACTACTATACCTTGTCATTTATGGATAACGGTGAAACACGTAAAAATCCATATAAATCGCATTTTTCAGAGATGACAAGATATTTTCCACATTTATACTGCCCTATTTTATGCAGTAGGTCCGCAGACGAAGCTCGTCACCGCGTTGTTGCCCGACATCCATATATAATTAGAATTGAGATAATTAGAATTGAGTAAATTTTCTATAGATACAGAATCATTGAGCAGTAGCTTAATTAATTGTTATAACAAAAAACACTCATACCAACCCGTGGCGCCGGCATGGGGGGGGGGGCATGAGTCGCATGACATGCCCCCAATCATATTTCGACCAAAAAAAAATTCCTGAAAATTCGTTGTAATCCCAAGCTAATATTGGGGGTGGGGTGAGGTGTTAACAATGTTTTTAACCTGACAAATATATGACAAATATAGCAGCAAATCGCATCTGATGGGGTCATTTGATTATTCTACAATTTTCGAAGACTCGACAAAACATTTAGTATAAGGCACACATATCTCGGGAGGCCTGAGGGGGATAAAAAATAATGCGCTCTACGCGCGCAGGTACAGCGGTTTTGAATTTAGGGGATAAATTACAGGGGTGTAAGGTCATAAATTTGATTTAAGACCGATCTGGCGTCATCAAGGAGGCTGAGCGATACCACTCATTCCAACATATAAATTGGAATCATATGTTATTCTCCTAAAGTCTCTTCTGATGTCATAATGGCTTTAGTTTGTACAAATTTAATACTTGGGGCGAACTCTTCCATCGGCCGAACAAACGTCTAGGTCTAATTCGTAGCCCTAAGTATTATTAATTTTGCGCCATTTCAAACTGCTGCTTTCCATTACAATTTCAGACTGTGAGTACTGTCTGGTAAATGACCAAGTGTGACACCTAGGTTCTGCTCGGAATGCGTATAACGTAGAATTTTGTCCAATACGAAAAAAAATACGCACTCGGAAAATTCAATTTGTTTACGTAGGACCTATAGATGCACAAATCTACTAGAACGTACAGTGGTCATGGTGGTAACAACTCACGAATTGAGCAGGCACACTTCGGATGTCTCGATGGATGTAACTGACTGTTGTAACTTGAAGATCCATGACTGAGGGAGTGTTATGCCAGCCTAACGTTACACAGTTATACATTTCTTTAAACCCAGAAATATGCATTTTAACCAAATTTACCAACTATGGCTGCTGATTTAGGTTTATAGCAGTGTGTTTCTGAGGCCTAAAGCTAAATGGTCCGTTTGTGGAATGCCCGTTGGAATTCCATAAACTGTTCACACTGTGTGCCAGAGATTACCATAACAACCAAATCAGTGGCGTGCGCAAGGGGGGGGGGCGTTTGGCCATGCCCCCACCTTTGTGGCCAGTCGGGGGAAAATCACTCAGTCGGGGGATTTTAAAAAAGTGCATGGAGGAGAGGAGAGAAAATGGAAAGGACTAAGGAATGAATTATTTGTAACCTTTGATTATTCTTAAACTTTAATCCCTCTCAACATTATAAGGTCAAACATGTTTCACAGTGGCCTGAACCTTTCACGCGCTCCGCGCGTGTATGTTATTTTGTATTCGGCAGCATCACCAGAATTGTTCACATTCGAGCAAATAGCCACAAATTTAGAGTGAGGCGCAATTTCTCCTTATGGCCAATAGCCAAGTATGTGTCCTTCCGTAACGCTTTACAGAAAAGTTCAGTCCCACCCTACAGAAATCCATTCGGGGATTCAGATGAACCCCCCACCTAGTTACCAAACTACATAAACTACCAGTCTAAATTTTTCATTCATGAGATCTCAAAATCGGGTTTGAAGCTCTGGAAAGTGTCATTTCCGGCGATCTAGGATGTATACTTAGCAAAATTTCGTCGCTACGATACGCGCCAACCGATGGTGGCGCTCTGCTTAACTCTTAGATCACAGCCCCCTTCCCCATGTAATCATTGGGCCGCTCAAAATTTTGGATTAGTCACGCCCCTAACCCCAGGACACAAATTACTTTTTGATCGTGTTCCACCCCCTCCCGAAACACAAAAAACGGCGGCGCCTCTGAAATTCCCCCAGAATCACAAGCTTGAAACTAGCAATTGGTGGCACCATTTTGCGTCTAGCCAGGTCTTCTTTCGAAAAAATTTCCAAAGGGGAGGGGGACACAACCTCCCCGTAGACCCCTCCCCCATTTAAGTCGGGGGAGGCGCAGATTTGCAACCCGCCACCCCCACCCAACACCCTCATAAATCCTATGCACGCACGCCAATGAACCAAATCAACACTCATCATATCCATTGTTGCAGGAATCCATTGCAAGAGGAATAACCATAGAAACACTCAATATTTTATGTATTTAATTAAATTCTCCTAGCTTGTAATATGCAAATGATGGTACCTTCGAATGGGGTTCGAAACCGGTCTCGAATGTTTTTTCTTCCAATCAGAATGCAGAAAACCAATAAACGTATTTATGAATTACATTTTTAGCCTTCGTGGCAAGTACTGGGATCAGATTTCTCATGAGGGCAAAAATGTTCGCGTGCTCCGCGTGAATGTATATATGTGTAGAGCGACGTCGCAAGAAAATTTCAGCTGGGGAACAAGAAAAGAGATCACTGATGTCTCACAGGGGGACAGTTTCGCGCGCTCTTCGCGCAGATAGGTTATAGTACAGTATATACAGTTTATATATGCAGTTTATATACAATATATACAGTTAATATATATGCCCTCACAAGAAATTCTGGCAAATGCTCGCCTATATCGTTCGGACCACGGGGCACAAATATTTTTACCAAACTACTTCAACTACAAGTTTAAATTTCTAATTCATGAGATCTCAAGGAGGTTTAGAAGCTACTTGCGAGTTCTGGAAAGTGTCATTTCCGGCGATCTAGGGGGTATATTTAGCAGATTATTTTCGGGCGCTCCGCTTAGATGGTGTCACGCATTTCAACTTTTTCAACTTCCGCCAGGTTTGCGGAGCTTCCTACGCAAGTGGTCTTTTCAATTGCCTATATTGCAGTGGTTATAAATGGTATATAATTAACTTTTGTATTTAGGGCAGAAAACATATATATGGAAAAAGTAAAATGGCCCTGGAAAATGACACAAAAAATAGCTCCAGATTGAGGCTGATTGCAATTTGCAAGCAAATGTATAACAAAAGTAGCCTTGTGTGGAATTCCTTATTACTGTCTTCCAGCTGTTCAATCTGCCAAAACGTCTGTATATGTGACAGGGAACCAGTGTAAGCCGCTGTGTCTAAAATATTTTTAATTTACTTTTTTTTGCGTGTTAATTTGTAAAACATACATACACAATAAAGACATCGTAGATGCAACTGCCTGGGAAGTGCTTGTTTCCGGTAATCTGAGAGGCATTTTTGACAAAAATTTTGCTCTAATTTTTACTCTACGCGCCAACCGATGGTGGCGCTCCGCTTATATAGTGTAATAATTTTGTAGAGCACACGAAGAGACAAAAACATAGTACCTCACTACAAGAAGCATTTTAAAGAGAAATGTTTTTTTTTTAAATGCATACCGTACTTTACGACCTTTGACCCTAAATCGGTGAACATTCCAAATTCACCACAACTAACTGTAACTTTTATCAACATCAATATAGGATTCATCAACTCAATATGGCTGAGCTACATACCAACACGAATTTCATCTAACTTTTCCTTATTAAGTTAGCCCGATCACAAGTTTTTCAGACCTTTTACCTCTTTTAAAATAAATAGAGTCTACTGAAAATCTACCTTTCCACTAGTTAATTAGCTTTAGATTACGAGCAAGCTTGTGTCACACATACACATACAAACACACACACCAGCGTGATTGCTTCGATTCCAAGTTCGATTAAAGTTCCACTTTACGACCTTTGATCTCAAATCTCAAGTAATCAGACTTTAACCAAGGGCATCAACAGCTTCTGAAAGTGTGTTGGGAGGGTTTTTCCATGAAGAAGTAAGTGATCTCCGACATGCATGAGGGGTGTAAGGGGAGGGGACACCTCCCCTTAAGGATTTTGTGTGTGTAATGTAAAGGGTGATGAGATGGAAAATAGTGCACTGTAGGGCCCAAATTTGAGGTTCTTCATCATGGCAAAAATATGCCTATTAATTTTAATAGGCTCTGGAAAAAAGTGTGGGGGAACAAAGTGGGGGGGTGTCCGCCCTGCCCCCTGACGCCCATGCCTTAACTACTTAATAAACTCACATTCACCAGTAGCCTACCTTTTTGAATAAATGGCATGAGGCCATATGCCCTTGTCAACATTTTGCCATTTTCTACCTCCTCTTCAATCTTTGCGTAAGTCCTCTTCATTCCGTCAACGCTTGAGTGTTCCACAATCCTCTCCATACCTTCGTCAGTTATGGGTAGCCCAAAGAACTTCTCTAGGCGCCTCACTACTGAACGAATGTCCTGTTATGATCAACAAATGAACATACTTGTTTAATTGCGCCGAGGGCCTATACGTCGTGTTTTTACCATGGCGGATATATAGGCAAAGTATGGCTTCCATGCACCTTTTTCATATTGAGTTAGAGCGTACCCAAGGTCAGGCGTCACAAACACACACACGGCAACCTAACTACATAGGTTCCTTTTGCTAAAACAAGGAACCAAAAATGCTATAAACGCCATACGACTGTTTGATCACATTCAATAGCTATCGAAAACTGTTTTTACATTCGGAATAGCTGTAACCAGTGTTGAGTTATTAACATTTCCAAAACGCCGCGAACACATCTGGAAAGGGGGAATTTTGTAGCTGATTGCACTCTGACGTCATAATGGAAGCATCTATATTCGTTGTAAACGTGACACTCTCAGGTCTATTGGCCAATAGCCATAGCGTATGTTGAACATGGAGTGTACCAACGACACAAACCTGTCCCCACAACAATCACAGCCCCCCTCCAAAGAAATTAAACAGTTTAGTAAAAGAATCAAGAATGCAACTGACTTGTTTAATCAGTGTCATCTGGTAAGTATAGCCTAGTACGTAGTGACCACACGCACTTATATAAATCCATCCGTACTACAATATTGCTACGACCACCAGTGCGTGCGTGCACATGATTTCATATTTGGGGGCGGTGGGTGGAACTTAAATTTTCTGTAAACAAACGCTTACCTTTTTCATCTCTTCAAATGTGATGAAGATAACGTTTTCATCACTTCGATGTTCCCAGTATCCGAGGGCGTGGTCGAACCAGTTCCCCCAAAAAGCTGAAATTATCGGAAATGGCATTACTGACATGGATTTCCGGGTAATGTTCTCCTTAATGTTCCACCGTTGTGTCATTGTGTCGTCAGATATGCGTTCGCCCTTTGGAGAGGGGACAATCCCTTTTAAATGCGAGAATGTCATTTTACGTTCTTTGACCTCAAATCGCTGAACACTGCACATGCACAATGATCATATTGGGTATACCTTTTTTATAATTGTTTGAGAAGAAGCTTTTGAAGTATTTTCATTTTACTGGCCTCAAATGATCCCAAATTACCTCTGACCTCAAATTACCTCTGACCCAACATTTCTGTATCCATACCCAAGGTTCATTACATTCTTCGTTCATAAAAATGCATGAAAAACACTATACACTTAACGACAATTTTACCTAAATCTCTAAACATCCCCAAGGTACTGCTACTTTAAAGATCATACTGTGTAACGTTTGTCAACATGTAAGAGAAGAAGCATTTTAAGCATTTTCGGTTAATGGACCTCAAATGACTCGTAAATGACCTTTGACCTACAATTGTGGAACATAAGACATAACATTTAATATAATAATGGCGTATAAAAATGTAGTCATGGCTGCCAAGTGGCTTATTCCAACAAACATCCACTTTTCTTGTAAGTTCCCGGTATATTTAATACACATATAGTCTATACAAACTCATTTTGGAATAATTTGAGCAATTACAGAAGCTACTTGCAGCCATCACATGACTCGTGTGTTTTCTTCATCACCCTACGTACTGTACCTTTTTCCGAAACGAATGCCTTGTAAATGATGTCCCAGGGCACCGGTTCTGGGTTAATCGGGTTAGCGTTGGCGAACCGGAACATTGACGTGCAAGCGTCCTTGGGGTTTCGCGTCACATAAACAACCTGTAACAGTAAACACAAATTAGTTTTTAAAATTCAAAAGTTGGAACGAAAGGTTTATTATACAATCAATTGAACATATTAGTTAATTTTCTAAAATCTTACAAAAAATGTAAGACAATTACTTCTGTGGTCATTTATCGATTAATAGTAGGAGTTAAATTATCAGCTCTGTTTGCCTCATGAAAACTCAAGTGCAGTGAGAACTATCATCTTGTCACTACTGGATAACGGTGAAAATGAAACCAATGCGCGCCTTTTGGCGGGTGCATTTCCAGAAAGGACAAGATATTTCTAGACGCGTTACTATAGTATTCTCTGCAGTAGGTCCGCCAAGTGCCACGTTCGGTTATCCGGGTTTCTCGGACAAATATCGAGAACTGAAAACTCTCAATGGATTACGTCACATCTTAATGTGAATACAAAATATAGCCAAATCACATACTGTGGTCTTAATGCAGTGGGAACTAACGGTGAAATCCGCATTTTCTCACTAGCCACTGGCGAAACCATGATGTGTCCTGGGAAGAGGGGTAATAAGGGGAAAGGGGTAACGCTATCCCCCAATGGTGCTACATTTTGTAATAAATTTTACCATTTGTTGAAAGAAGAAACTGATAATTATATATTTTTTTGACACATCTTTGGGGTCGGGGCGGGATCAAGGCCCCCATTGGCCTCCTGGATCCACCAGCTTTAGAGAGGGTTACAAACGATTGCAAAACAATTATACTTTTGTGACTCTTTATCGTCCAATCGTATGCTTTTTGTGTTTCTGTCTCTAGGCAACAAGGGTCATGTATGAAAACCCTATAAAATATTTAATATTTTGATAAAGGTATCGTTAAGTGTTTGACTTACGCGTTGACCATAAGGAAACCTTTCACAAGACAAAATAGGAAACGTTCCCCCACGTGGAAATCTCAGCATACTATATAACTGCTTGCAAAGCCAATTAAAGTATATGTCCATAATTCACTCACGCATGTAACACACAGCGAGTGTTTATAATTTGGATGTAACTAGGGCATCATTATTACAATTAGGTTTTTAAACTTTAAGTACCAAAGAATAAAATCTTTCTTACTTACTTTAGCTTTTTTGGTCCACACTTGTTCGGGAAGGAATTGGACCGGGACATGCGTAACAAGCGGTATTCTAGGAGACGGGGCCTTATCGAACACATCCATCACTGAGCGTTTAAGATCAGGTAGGAGCCCGAATTCTAGGCAACCATCCATTGATGAATCTCGTTTTATCTTTTCTACATGACCGTCATGTTGCATAAGTGACAGTATTTCGAACATCCAATGAGTTCCTGAAAATAAAATTGGTCTTTGCACTCTGGGTATCCACTATAATGTTAAGCAATTATTGTTAATAATAATGAGCACCGATTGCACGATGGCATCAGGACATATATAGATATTTATATCCGTGAAGGAAGATGGAATTTACTTTGTGCCATCGGTTAACCGGACGCTGGCCAGAGGCCCAAATGAAACTGGAGAAACTGGAGAAACACATGAAACGAAGCTGACCCGAAACAATAAAACCTAAGCGGCACAAATTCACCCCACAACAAAACAAACTAATATATAATTCTGTACCATTCGAAATGTTAGATCAACCCGAACACAACACAACTGACACACTGACAACTGGCACAACCGCCCCAAGGACACACCACGTATAAAGCATGGATGCAGTTTAACGTCATACCAGGACCGGCTGCAGTTTAAGGTCTTACTTAACTAAATTTCTTTTGGGGAATTTTTAAGTCATGAAATTTCAGAATAAAGGAGGTTTAAAGGCAACTTGCAAGGCCTGGGAAGTGTCATTTCCGGCGATCTAGGAAATGTATTTAGCAAAATTGTATGCTACCCGCCAACTAATGGTGACGCTCCGATTAGATGGTGTCACGAATTTCAGTCCCCCCACTTTTCTGGGGCTACGAAGCTTCCTACGCATATTATTTGAAAGAGGGGCTAGGAAATTTAAAGGTCACCAAATTTGACAAATGAACCAGAGCCCAAGGGCACTGTGGTTCCTTGCGTAGGGGTATATGACAATGACACATAATATTATCATAGCAAGATTGGGC
>JAODFY010237853.1:0-10013 GCA_027580055.1 Paracaudina chilensis | reverse complement strand
CTATTTAGTGTGATTTGTTCATCATGCGGTCCATAATTTGTCATGCAAGACAACTGCATTTAATACTCGCCAATCATAACGCTGATCTTTAAGCTAAGGTTTTGTATGGTGCCAAATTATTGTGCATGAACCGGTTATTAAAAAAAAATAATACATTTGCATTTTGAAAATGACCAATGAGATATATCTACAAACATTTATGTAATTCCAGACAGCATTTTGAGCTTAGAATAATTTAGTGTGGTTGTCTGGTGATATCTATGTCCCAAATAAACTCTATAATAGTACCTATATTTAACTATTTCACTTTACTATTAAAGACATCATCAGGGTTTATCTCAACCTATAGCTAATAAGGGAAACGAATGGAAAATCCCCTTTTGGTGATAGAAAAGTAATTCTTGGGGTTCAAACCCTGATTATTGGCATTTTAAATATGAAATATTGCCAAAAATTACCAAAAGTCATTATTTTAAATAATAGTAAATGCTACAGTTCTGCTTCATGTTGTGTGTCAGTCAGTGCTAAGTAGTGTTTACCATTGCGACAAGTATTAACAATTAAGCGTAGTCGACTATTTCAAACCATGCACAGTGCAGTATTGTATCGTATGTCAATTCCAATATGAAATATTCCAATGGAACGCCTCGCACGTTCTACGATTCGTTAAAGTACTTTGCATAAATTACAGTGTCCCTTGAGCTATACAGAATTAAGCCAGTGCTGGTTTCCATATTGATTTATGCACGCCCTAATGCCGTTACATCTGATTCTGTGAACCAGGGTGAGAGAATGATGAAATAAAACAGTGGGGGTGGAAGTCCCATCTGAGTGAGTAATTGCCACCAGTTTATCAATTGTAATGAATTTTATTCAAAAGACGGACTTTCAAGTTATAATTATGCAAAGCTAAAGCATAAAGCTGCTTTAGAATTTTTTTCTAGTCCACCTCTAGGGAAATTTATTGTCTGCCACAAAAAAAAAAACATTTTTTTTTAGTGTAGATCGTAACAAGTTGGGGCCTCAATTAACTGAGAGGGAATCTGAGTTTGACTAACCGAGAATGCACCAACCTTAATATCAGTGGGAATCAGTTGTATTACCAGAAGGGTTCATTGTTTTAAAGACATTCAACAAATTTAGTGAAAAACCAAACATATTTTTTATATAAGCATAATCGTAAAAAACGATTGACCAACATTTTAAAACCGATAAAGCCAAAAATATTAAGTCTGTTTGGGGTCTGTTTGGGGCGGACGAAATTGTTTCATTGGCTGAAATTTTTAGTTTCTAATTTGGTTAATGATTATAAAATCTGGGGAGCAAGTTATGCAGGGGGTTGGGTGAGGGCTACAAGGTAAGTAGCACCGCTAATGATAACATGCCTGATTCATGGCCGATGTATGGGCAATCGGGGATTCAGAAAATTGATGTAATAATCAAACAAATAAAAAAACATTTTCGTTTGATTTCCCGTTTGTTTCTTTTAGTTTAACATTTTGGTTTCACATAATTTGCTAATGGACTTAAATGACTTGAGTCTCATGTTAAAAGTCAACATGAGAAACGGCAAATCTTTTTTTTTGGGGGGGGAGGGGAGGGGAGGGGGGAGATGATACGCTTTTGCTTTGTTAGGACTCTGGGTTCAAACGCCCCTCCTCTTCTCCCCTGCCATGTGGATACCCTCTGGTGTGAATCGTCAAATGGATTGTCCCATTTCCTTCTCCCATCATATTTCAAATGACCTTCTCCTTTCATCTGTCAACAAAACCTTTTTGTAAAGTGACAGCTGTAGGAATTTCTTTTCAGTCTTGTTTCAATAAACATAAATGATTGATTTCACTTTACAGCCACATTTTGGGAAGCATCTTTTGAATAGTTTGCAGAGGTCATGAGATATTATTCTTGGTCAGTATAATTCAAAACAGTCTAAATGCTGCTAATATATAATAGAAATAAATGTAGGTTTCACTTATTTATTTAACTTCTTTCGTTTGTGCCATGATGCCAGTCATTAATAGTACAGAATAAAATCCTTTGTGAATAGTAAATTTTTTATTATTTCAAAGTAGAGCGAGGGGCACAATGCCTCAGTGGGGGCATCAGTAAATATGCACAATTTTTTTTTATCAATATCACAAATCTCTTTTGCGGGTGGACACTGGGTGCCACAGACAATTTGGGGCACACATATAATGCCCCCCAGGTGCCCTTGCAAGGCCACTGCCTGAATGAACCTCCATATGTATTTGTTGACACACCTGATAACGACTATTCACTACTGGATTCTTTCAAGGGCTTGTATTGGCCGTACCTACTTGATGCATGCACATTTACTTAAGTGAATTGATACATGATGTATCCCTTACGATTGTGCCCTTAACACAGGGTGGCATACACTAACATGTAGGTATATTAACCCCCAGGCTTCCCCCACTCAGTGATGCTACTGTTAATATTTAATGAGTGGGTGCATCAATCGTTTGTTTACAGGTTTCAAGAATTTATAGGGTTTGGTGGTATGTACAGAATTATTAAGACTTTGAGGAAGTTATTTCACAGTATTCTGTGGTCCATGAAATATTACTTCTTTAAAGAGGTCAAGTTTGCAAAAATTGATTTCCCTCCACCACCTAGTATTTTTAGGTCATATTCTCTGAACGTGACTGTATCATAATATATTGTAATTCTTAGCAGTGTTCAAATGAGAAAGGGTTGGTGAGAGAGAGGGAAAAAAATAAAAACACAAGATAAAAACAAAATAAAACAAGTAAAAATACAATGTGGACAGGACGGATCATCCAAAGGGGATACACTAACAGAATTACTGAAAGGCTGTAAAAGAAAAAAGGTTAGAAAACTGCTTATCGACTCAAAAACCTGGGAACGAGAATGGGAATGAGAAATGTATTAAAATAAGTGGGCCTGACGTTTGGATCCCAGACCCTGACCTTTATCAAAGACCAGAAATATCAAATGATAAGGGGGAAGTTTATCACCCCATTCCCTTCCAACTGACCCCCGTCCCCCTTCCCGTCCCCCTTCCCCTCTATTCAGTGCATGCTAATAATAATATACACAAATATTGGGTGTGCTGGAGTCATCCTTTAACAGTTTCACACCATGTAATCTTTATGGACAGAATAGCCTTGTTGTGGTTTCCCATTGTCCTTGGTGCCACCAAGTTGAAATTGCTGTTTGGGTAGGTTGTCAATGCAACTTTCTGCATTGTAATAAGGTTAGATTTCTACACTAGCCCTGTGTTCAGTGGGCATGTCAAACACTGCTTTTGCTCTGTTATTTATTCACTAAAGTTAATTCCAGACAAACGTAGTTAAGCGTTATTGTCTCCTCATACACCGAATGGGAAAGTATTTCAAAATATGATGACATTACGACTTCAGAAAACAAAATATTGTCAAATCAGAGGAAGTAACGAATGTCATTTCACATAATGCCAATTAAGTATTAAATGTTGGTCATACCATTAGGATTCCTTTAGACATCATTGGATCCGCTAAACTTTGGTCATTAATTGGATTTTTGGCGGGCATGCTGGCCTAATAACTTTACTGACTGGATTGGATCTGCACCTGACTCTCGTTGCTATGGTATCATTTTCTGTTTTTAGTTACTGTATATAACACATAAGGAGTTATTTCATCATAAGTATTTTCAGTTTGAGGCAGCGAGGATTCACATTTTCTGGTTCCCCAAATTTATTGGGGAAAAATTGTCACTGCATTTGTTGGAATCATTCTTTGCAAGTTCAACCAATGTATCCTTTACTAATTTGAGTCATATTATCACATAATTAATGACACTATATTTGATTAATTACTAATAACCACATAAATAGAACACAGAGAATGACGACAGTGTTATTGCCCACACACTTAACCGATTGAAGCAAGCCAAATGCGAGCGCGCTCTTGCTAAGGCTGGTGCTTTACGTACATTCTTAACGTTAGTAAACGGTATATTTTCATAGTTTTCCCCAAAGAGAAACAAACATATTCATCCAAAGTATTTCCAATTTTGTTCTAGTATTGCTGTTTGTAGTAAGTGTGATAACCTCCAACAAGGAACAACTATTTTATAACAAATCTCATTAAGCTATTGAACTTTTCGCATTTATCACAGTATTTGTATTACGCATAGAATGTTCTTGCCGTATCAAACTAGTGTTATTGGTGCTTCGGTTTCCTTTGCTTGACATTCTCCGTGTTCTAGTTCTGTGCTAATAACTGAGACCATATATTATGATATTCAACATAATACAACATGATATTAACTGAAAATATCACAGATTGTGCAAGCTGGTACCACTTCAGCTGCATATGACTATGGTGTACTAAAGTCAGACTTCTGACTGCCCAATGTTTACGTACCAGCAATATTATTGCAGCTCTCTGTTGCGTGATTCTCTTAAAGTAGGACTCGGCATTTACTTCTGATTTGTATTTTGTCATATAAAATTTCAATCGCACCCACAAACACATATATGTTTTAATGAATATTTTTAATAAATGAAAGACATTGTGATGTAAAGCGGGGGTATCTTGCCCTTCAGATTAAGGTTACGAGTAATGTTAGGAATTTGATAGTATTGTATCAGTCCACTTATCATTCCCACACAACTTTACAACATAAATGATATATACAAATGCTTACGTAATCATCTGGATAGCGACTTTAAATAAAAAAGTATAGAATAATTTGACATGGGTTAATTCCAGAGATTTTTTTTTGTCAAAAATAAAAGTCTGACAGCACCTTTATGTAATTTGTAAGAAACGGTGAAGAACATGAATACTGGCAGCATATCCTCATCTGTATTTAAATCTATGGGCTGTATCCCCTTCACCATATCCCCAGCCCATTGTCATCATGACTGTGGTATTTCAATCTAAGGGCTGTATCCCCTTCACCATATCCCCAGCCCATTGTCATCATGACTGTGTCTTGTTCTTCCTTCCATCCTTCCTATATACCCTGCATACTATTTAATGTATTACATTCCTAGAAGCATCATATGACAGCTAGGGAAATATATATTTTCGGGATTGTCGTAATATATAGCATGTACTTAACCTTTCCCAGATAACAACATTGCATATCCTATAATACTGTGATTTAGCTTCTGGCATAACTTTCTTCCCTCAGTGGTCGCCCTCTTCCTTCCTTTATTTTGCCAGCAGAAAGCTTCAGATGTGATTTAGCAGAGCTAAAAATCTGGTTAATTTTTAAGTTTTTCTAATGACCTAACGACAGTTGGAAAAAGCAGTTGGAAAAAGTTTTGACAGAGCTTTTACATCATTTGGAGAAAGTATCCTTTGATTAAAAGTATTTTGGTAACTTTTTTGTAGACTAGTAGTGAGCACTGCGTGCGTATGAGCTTAGGCCCCCAGCCTATTGGACATACAAAGGAAGAATGTCTTTTTCGCCCCCCCCCCCCATTTGTATCATTTTGTTCACACTGAGCCCACTTGAGAAATGTTTTAACTCTGTATTTATGACCATGTCTCAACCACATGTTGTATTCTTGTCTCTTTCACAGGAAAAATTAGCCTTAATTGAACCAATCGATTATGAAAACCATCTCATCGCAAAGAAAACACAGCTGAATGCAGATCCTATGCGGTTGATGCTTCTCTTTCCTCATGATGACGTATCAGTGAGTACAATACCACTTTAATCTCAGTAAAAGGGGGTAGGGGCTATCATGGCCTATCACATTTGAGAACTGATCAGGGAGATCAGGATCTTTTTACCCCCCCAGGGAGATAATAACCTTGAACCATGGTCGTCACATTCACATTTGTGAGCAGGTGCATCGTTGAACGTAGGACAATGGACAAGTGTTGAAAGCCGCTGATTCTCATTACAAAATATAACAAAATTCCTTTACCAATTTCCCAAGTATATACCATCTATTTTCTAACCCAAATGTGGATACTGCATCTTCCTACCTTCCCATCATAAATTTTGGTCCAACAGTTTCTCACCAGTTTCATCTTTTTTGCTCAAATGGATATTGATGAAGATGCATTTTACACAGTCCCTTAAATTACAAATTCTGTAGGACTTCCATCAATGCACAAGTCTTACAAAATTTAAATGTTATTATTATAAAGTTACACCACAATCAACAAGGTTTAACAAGCAATAAATTCCCCACGTTTGGCCAAAGGCTTTAAATAGTCAATGTTCCATACATCACTTCCCATGTGCACTCATGCTTATAGACACATTCCCCCAATAAGATCAAATTTCCTATAAACCCAAATGCAGACATCACACCTTCCTGCGTCCAGTATAATTTTTGGTCCCAAAGCCATCTTTTTCTCAAGTGGATATTAACGCCATCCACATATCCATTTCATGAAAGCTGTTACCCCCATTGAGTGTTCTTTCGGCTTCCTTTGCATATTTAAAGTAAATGCATTTATTGTTTACCTTTGAGACCTTGCCTCTCGCATTAGGGAGCACGGCGAACCCTTCAAGTTCTCGTAAAAACTTGTATTAGTGTGCATTCTACATGACACACAAAGAGCAAAAACCGTCAGGCTTTGAATCTGATGTAAATTTGTTCTCGAAGACCATAGAGATGAGTCACAGCTACATCTTACGATGGCGATTTGTCATTAACGGGCACGTGGAATCTCTCGGAGGTGTTTTGGCTCTTAGTAATACCCCTTTGCAGCGATGTTGCTAGTTCTGTGCCAGAGGCGATGCATTTTCACTATAAAAGAAGAGCTCGGTTAATTAGAGCTGTAAGGTAACAAAGAATAAAGTTTAGGTGAACCTTCGCTTGGTAATGATTCACCCTAAGGGTACCAAAGGGAAATATAAAGGCCATTGCTAAACATCTAGGGCGGACAATTTTGAGGAATTTTAAAGCTCAATTTTTATTATATCTTGGAAACAACAGGTATATTAAATACAAGTTTTACTTGACAAATTGTACAAATTTCCTTTTTTAATTTTAATCAACAGCGGAGTAGATGTAGTTTTGAGTTTGAGTTCTTTGATAATTTTGATTCTTTTCAAAGAAGATTCTGACAACTCACAGATATGATATTATTTTACATAAATAAAGCACATACATCCTGCAAATCCTGAAGCCAAACATTATTAATCACATCTCCAGATTTGTGTGTTAGGCTAAGTAGCCTAAGTAACCAATCCAACAAAACTAATTTATTTTACTGGTTTCTAATTAAATAGATCATTCTGGAAAATAATGGAAAATAAAACAACAGAGAAAACATCTATAGACCACTACTAATCCTGAAACCAACCATTCATCACATCTCCAGATTTGTGTGTTAGGTTATAAAGCAGAGTAGTTTTATAATCCAAGTACATTTTTGCTGGTTTCTCAATATTAATAGATCATTCTAAGATATGGGACTTGGTTTGATTATTTTTTCATGCAGAATAAAAGAGTGAAGTTGTAAAAAGCTTTTAAGCAAATTGAATGAATTCAAGCAATCACAAGGGTGCGATTTTTATCCGAGAGAATGAAATTCATGAGTCTAGTCTAGATCAAATAATTGATGCATCTGTGATTGGCAAACTTTTATGTCCAGTCATGATGAAGGCCATTCAAATTATAGACTTGTTAAGATCAATGAATGAACATGTAACAGATTGCCTTCCAACTTGCATAGATTGAAAGACCATATGTCATCCCTGTACTCCAGGTTTGGAGTGCCAAACTCGTTTAATTGAACATTGTGTTAATGAAATTAAGTACCAAGACATTCCTTGACTTGATAGACGTCGTCACGAGGGGGAGAACCACAGTGGCTAAAATGCCATAGGCAAAATATACTTGAAAAAAATGCAGAAGGTATAGAAACCTTCGTTCTCACCATCGTTAACCGATCCAGCATCCTCTCTGTTAATTTCTGGTCTAGACATCTATGGGAAGTCTTCCCCCACGATGGTTAACCATATCCTCCAAACCCCGGCCCTCTTGACTATCACAATCGGAATCCAAAAGCTCAAGATAAACATTTACACTACCAGTTGCCATTTCGCTGTATATACGACACATGATGTACTTACTAACCTACGACTACTAAACAAATTACGTCATTCATGTAAATATAGCAGATTTTTGCTACAATTATGTATCGTAATAGGAAGGAAATAATTATTCACAAAAGAAGTTAGCCAATGTTTTGTCCAATGTGTCATGAACAAGTCTGTGACTTTTCATTCAGATTCCAAAACTTCGTTGTAACAGCATTTGCTTTTCAATGGTTTTAGATTTCTCCATACATAAAGTACACTGCATGGAACAGTTTATACATTATTGCAAGTTCCTGGGTACCCCTGTGACATCACAAAATCTATTATATAATAGTACTTTTCCTCATTTTTACAGATCATGGCATTTCATTTAATTCTAGTTTTGTCAAAAAGACAAAAAGTCACCACAAGTTAAATCTTAATCTTCAAATTTATATACTTGCAGCACTCAAATTTATAATATACTGCAGTTGTTATGTACAGTCTTTTATTAGAACTTTTTATTAATTGTTTATATTCACCAATGCCTACCACTATAAAACTAACTAGCACTTGACATCTACTTCTGGTCCACTCTAGTGATCTCTTTTATAATCGTAAAGAATATCAATTTTATCTTAAGGTACAGTGTCAGTTTTACTGGATGTTGTCATCCTAAGTTCTGGGTTCGTTGACAATCTGTGGTACTGCCGGGCCATCGAATAATGCAATAAAAATCTTCATTTATAAGTGTCTACTGTAGTGGCAATGCATAGTCCATCTTGTTTCTATTTCATATTCATATTTTTAGGCTTTATATGATGAATACTCAGTTAATATAGCAAATATTAGACTTGCACAAGGAACGGTAGTAGCCTAATGCAGTTTATCTTGATGTTTAACCTCCCTGGAACCCCTTATACCATGTCTCCAATTGAGACAAAAGGAGAATGGAAGTCTAAAATTTTGAAAACGGAATAATAATATCAAATGAGTTCCTAACATGTGTTGAACATATTCACCAAATATCATCCAAAAATAGTTAAATTTCCGACATATTTCAAATTTGAATGTTGTTGACAATCAAGCAGTGCGCTGCTATTTGAAAATGATTCTGATGTCACCTGTCCACTTGTAACTAAATATAGGCTTTATAATATATCTGTAAAAAAGTGCACATTCAAATCAAATTAATATTATCTTGATCATTGTATGATACACCTCAAAAAAATCAACCCAAATAATTTGTAGGTGCATTCATGAGAGAAACTGGGAACCAAACCAAAAAGAAATGCATTACATTCCTGCTACGGGGGATTCTATGACATCATTATTTGACTTGGTCAAGTCCATTTACATTCTTCTCCGGAGCAAAAATAACTGTTCCTATATAGTTAATAGGGTGTAATAGATATTTTTACTCCCCAGCATGGGTGATTTTAGGTGGGCTCCAGGCTCCCTCCTGCTCCCATGAGCAACAAAATGGTCCCCTTGAGAGTTGAAAAATAATTCGAAAGGCTCTGTCGATTCTTACCAAGTTGGCACCCGTAAAAAAAACATTTCTGAAACTTTCTGAATAGCATTTCTAGTGTGTATTTATTGCTGCTCTATGCCGTGGCATAAAACAAGAAGTGCATTATAGACGACTCAAAGAAGCTCAACGTTGACAACTACAGTCAAATTTGAAATTGGCCCCTGGTAACCCCAAATTGGCCCCTGGTAACCCCAAAATGGCCCCTGGTTCCCCCCAAATGGCACCCCTTTCATTTTAAATTCCTGTGAACGGGCGCCATTTTTCTCACAAAGTGGAGCCCAACTTCAGCATCCTTAAAGTCACACTTGCTCGCCAGGCAAGTGCGATCAAACAGAGTTTTCAAACACCTTTTTTAATGACTTAATGGCAAAATGGATCTTTTTAGAAAGTTTGTAGACTCTCCCACTAGCCCCCTCCCCCCCCCCCCCAAAAAAAAATATATATATATCAAAGGCAT
>JAODFY010237842.1:0-10013 GCA_027580055.1 Paracaudina chilensis | reverse complement strand
GGGGAGCGTGGTCTTCTACGCCCATGTTCAAATCATGAACAACACGACAACAAGTAACACAGTAAGACTGACTCTGCGAACTTCCACACACAAAAAAAATCCTTGTCAAAATTGGTTATTTACAATTTATTCTGAAACCTTGTCCTTATAACTTATTTTTTGTTTATGACAATTGCCCATTAATTAACCTATTTATTGCAATACACACTTTATGTATCTATATGACAATTATTGAATCTGTGCTAACATCGTGTTAACTATAATACAATTAGATTTGAAGGCAAATGGCAAACGTGTATCTGCTTAATTTGCATTTTTGGTTCCGATGCCGAAGGCAGCATCGGAACCTATGCAGTCAAGTTGGCGTGTGCGTGTGTGTGTGTATGTGTGTATGTGACGCCTAGCTTGTAACCACTCTAAGTTAACAATGCAAAGTCCGGTAATTCTTATACATGGGTGGTAGATTGGCCATAATGAGTAGACGGTCCCTGTTGTTTTTGGTGGAGGTCAAAAGTCAGCAGAGGTCAAAAGATGAAAATCTTGTAAACACCATAGCTTGACTAGGGAAACTTTAATTGAGTTCATACTTGGTATATATGTTAGTCATAGCGAGTAGATATCCCTTTTGTTATTGGTAGCGGTCAAATGTCATCTGAGGTCACCAGATGTCAAATACTGAAAATATTGTAAACACTGTAACTTGTAAAGGGAATCTTTAATTGAGCTCATATTAGGCATATATATATGTTACTCATAGTGAGTAGATGGTCCCTATTATTTTGTTAGGGGTCAAAGGTCATCTGAGGTCTTGAGAGGTCAAATAGCAAAAAAAACTGCTAATTGTCAAGGGAAGCATCAATTGGGCTTATATTTGGCATATACATGTATGTTAGTCATAGTGAGTAGATGTTCCCTATTATTTTTAGTAGGGATCAAAGGTCATGTGAAAACATTGTAACTTATCAAAAGAAACTTCAATTGAGTTCATATTAGGCATATATATGTTATACTTAATGAGTATATGTTCTCTATTATTTTGAGGAATACTTAATTGACCTTTCACTTATCTGATGATTTTAATACCAAAGGCAAGAAATCATGTAGACCCCGGCTCTTGTTATATAATGGAACAGGGAATCATCATCTGTTTGGAGAGCTGCAAAAGTAGCAGCCTATTGCATATCAGCACCTTTAATGGAAGAAAAATATTCCATTTTATATTAGACCCCTCTGTCAGGATGGTAATCAATGCACATCCCTGTATATAAGAACTATTTCCATCACTTACTTGTAGTCACTAGAAGCTCCCTGAATCATTATAAAAGGTCTCTAGGCCCGAAAACTTGCTTCCAAAACAAGACTGTTTCATGTCTATAGAATGTCCAAGTAGCAACTGCTGTATGATACATTTTTCAAAAATATTACAAACTTCAGCATACCATTCCAAATTGGTATGAAATAAAGCAGGAAAACAATATAAAGAATTTTCCAGCCCACATTGTCTTATAATAAACCCAACAACCCAAACAACTAAATTGTAATTGGGAATTTCACCATTGAGTGTAGTTTTCCTCTATGTACCATGTACAGTATATGTATCAAACAGATTGTTTTTTTCACTTGATGCTCACATGTAAAACATATTTTTAGTATTTGCGCTAGCTTTTCAAATTTGGAAGGGTTTGGCCCTCTCTGTGAATTATTTTGATAGGGAGTTTAGAACAAACATTGGGAATCATATACTGTAGCTGCATTGAACAGTTCCTTGAGTTTTTCTTTGAGAGGGATTTTTCCTTTTTGGGAAAGCATTCTATTTATCCCTCTCCTAAATGCAAACTCTGACATATTGCAACACCAAATGGTGTATATTGGGCCTTATAGATTTATTGGTAATGACAACATATCCATAAAGCAAGAAGCCTATGATTATTGGATCTCCATTTGTCAAACTCTATTTGTTTGGCATTTTGTTAATTATGAAACAGCTGACACACTGAATTCGTCATACATGGTTTCATAAACATTCATTATAGCCACATGGCGGAGCCAATTATATATTATAATTTTCTTTGCTATGTTAGTAGAACTTACTTCAAGTTTGGTTGGGGGTAATGAGAATTTCTCGCATGTACAGTAGTGTACTTACTTCCCTCGTATGACGCTAATTAATACATATCTTATATAACTGTGTATTAAGCATAAATTTGCATAACCTTTCAATAAAGTCATGGTCACTGTGATGGTCCTATTAAAGGTGGGGGCGCTCGTATCAAAACTTACCAAAAGTAACATTTCAATGAAGTTCTTTTGCAAAATGTGAAACATTGAACGTTTCTATGTTGTATATCAACTTTAAATGCAGTTGTAACTTTATGTACATAACTGGCGAATCTGTGGGTTTTGTGTGACACGTGAAACTCACATGAATTTCCTACGCGCTCCCCCACCTTTAAGCAAGGTAGATATGATTAAGATTTTTGACAATCTCTATACATATTTTGCCTATGGAATTTATTTCTCCTTGGTACTAGTGTATTTAACTCTAATTGGACGTTTCTGTGGTCGAGAAATCATCCTTGAAGAGTTCTACAAATATATCGTTAACTCTAGTGTAAATTACTAATTGTAAATTGTCATTTGAAATTAGCAAAGCAAATGCCAAATTTGGCAAACAGTTTTGGTGATGAATGAAGAAATCAAGATTAAGCTTCTTCTTTCACCTCCCCAGGCGATATTCACGTCACACTTCAAGTCTGGGACATCGGAGGGCAGACCTTGGGTGGGAAGATGCTTGAAAATTATATATTTGGAGCGCATGTAAGTGTTTACCAGCCGTTCACTGGGAGCTTGGTGGTGGAGCGGCTAACTCACTTTGAGCTCATGATTCAAGGAAGATGGTCACAGGTTCAATCCCTGGCTTTATCGCATCATTGCATTTGTGTCCCTGGGCATGGCACTTTACCTCAATGTCCTCTCTCCACCTACAACCTTGAACAAAACTCCTTTGGACACAACCCCGCTCCCCCATATAATGTTGAAAAAATCCCTGTTCACCATTCTTTCTCATTAGGAAACAACATTCAAAATTCAATTTCATATCTGGGAATGGATTTGGTCTAAAGTCGATTAACCTTGAGCACCAAATTTGTTGCGATTTTGTGTGTTATTGTACACAATCTTGGACAAACTCCTTGGGACACCCCCACTCCCCCGTACAATGTTGGAAAAATATTTGGTATTCATAAGCATATATCATTTTTTTCTTTATTAACTTTGATAGTGATAACAGTATTTATTGCTGTTGCCACTTGCCATGCCAAGTGTCCCAGCAGTTTTGACCAAGATTGTAGGTGTATAAATGGGCACCTGTGAGGTCACCAGATCTCCTGATTAGTGTTTTACACTATGAGTTGTGCCAGCCAACAAAACATACATTTTGACCTGAATATTCACCAGATTTCCCGATTTCAGTGTGTTGGACTATTAAATAGTCATGGTTTTCGGCCATCTAAATATATTTTGGAAAATTTCTCTTTTCAGAATTTCTGTAGAAAAAAATCCAATTTGTTTTTGTCCTTTTTGCATCCCCCCTTTTCTTTCCAGGGTGTCCTGCTAGTTTATGATGTCACCAACATGGCAAGTTTTGAAAATGTCGAAGATTGGTGTCATAAAGTCAAAGACAATTTCAAAGACCAAGAAAAGGGCCCGCATATAGCCTTGGTTGGCAATAAAAGTAAGTGCTAGAGAAATTGTCAATATGTTTTGTTTTCTGTTTAGTATTTCGCTTATATAAATGATGCTACGTGTTTCATTACACTGTATCATTCTGTACTGTGGTTCATAACACTGTATCTTTCTGTACTGTGGTTCATTACACTGTATCATTCTGTCCTGTGGTTCATTACACTGTATCATTTTGTCCTGTGGTTCATTACACTGTATCATTTCGTACTGTGTGTCATTACACTGTATCATTTTGTGCTGTGGTTCATTACACTGTATCATTCTGTACTGTGTGTCATTACACTGTATCATTTTGTGCTGTGGTTCATAACACTGTATCATTCTGTACTGTGTGTCATTACACTGTATCATTCTGTACTGTGGTTCATTACACTGTATCATTCTGTACTTTCTGTCATTACACTGTATCATTGTGTACTGTGGTTCATTACACTGTATCATTCTTTACTGTGGTTCATTACACTGTATCATTCTGTCCTGTGGTTCATTACACTGTATCATTCTGTACTGTGTTTCATAACACTGTATCATTCTGTACTGTGTGTCATTACACTGTATCATTTTGTACTGTGGTTCATAACACTGTATCATTTTGTCCTGTGGTTCATAACACTGTATCATTCTGTACTGTGTGTCATTACACTGTATCATTTTGTACTGTGGTTCATTACACTGTATCATTTTGTACTATGGTTCATAACACTGTATCATTCTGTACTGTGTGTCATTACACTATATCATTCTGTACTGTGTGTCATTACACTATATCATTTTGTACTGTGTGTCATAGTGTACACTGTATCATTTTGTCCTGTGGTTCATAACACTGTATCATTCTGTACTGTGTGTCATTACACTATCATTTTGTACTGTAGTTCATTACACTGTATCATACTGTACTGTGGTTCATTACACTGTATCATTCTGTACTGTGGTTCATTACACTGTATCATTCTGTACTGTGTTTCATAGTGTACACTATATCATTCTGTACTGTGTGTCATTACACTGTATCATTTTGTACTGTGTGTCATTACACTGTATCATTTTGTACTGTGTTTCATTACACTGTATCATTCTGTACTGTGTGTCATTACACTGTATCATTTTGTACTGTGGTTCATTACACTGTATCATACTGTACTGTGGTTCATTACACTGTATCATACTGTACTGTGGTTCACTACACTGTATCATAATAATATAATAATTTCCGGCTATTTGTATAGTGTCTTTTCCATGGAACTGCTCAAAGCACTTTACAGATATTACCCTGATCATAGAAACCGGCACGCACTCCGACAATCCCGGAGAGTAAATGGCAGCAGCTCATACAGCGCCTGGTTGTGCTCGAGTTCCTTACAGGTTCCCAATTAGCACCTGGGTAGAGAGGGGCAATGGAGATAAAGGGCCTTGCCCAAGGGTGCAGCGGGAAAGTTTGATCGGTCTTCTGCAGGATTAGAACTCTCAACCTTTCGATCCAAAGTCCGGAGCTCTGCCGACTGTGCTAATCCGATCTCCAAAGACAAATGTGAACCTTCCAGATATAAATGAGATAACAGTTGGGAAACAACAAATCTAGAAATGACAAGTGGAATGGAAACTAGAAATGGACCTCACTGGGGTTCTGATTTTCTCAAATTATGTGAGAACAAAAGGCTGCAACAAGGTAACTATGGGCGGCCATCAGGGCAAAAAAGACAACAAAGAAAATATATTTAAAGACTACAAGGCTTAAAGTTAACTGAAAAATAAATAAATGAAGTGCAGAAAAGAATAGGTAATCATGCAGCAAATTACAAACATTTTGAAAAGGGTCATCGCACAGGAGCACCACTTCTCCAGTCACTTCCTTTCTCCCCCCTCCCCCTGGTATTTACTGTTTAATTATCTGTACAATGTAACTGCTAACAGCTAAAAGTCTGACATCCATTCTTGTTCTCTACAGTTGACCTGGAACACATAAGGGTCGTGAAGCCAGATAAACACAACAAACTCGCACAGGAGCACCACTTCTCCAGTCATTTCCTGTCTGCCAAAACTGGAGATTCTGTAAGTACTGTTATAGAAATCTGTAACACAACTTCCTTCGCAGTGATTCCATGCTGTTTGTACAGTTATTTAATACCTCCAACACCATCACACCACACCCCCACCATAAAAAAGTTTATAAATGTGTACAATTTATATCAATTTGATTATGCTTCCTAAAAATCACATTGAAATCCGATATGATATGAATTCAGGGTTGTAGGGTGCCAGTCGGGCCTAACTGGCACTAGGTCTTGCTGACCGGCACAAAAGTTTCCCACCAACAGGGACAAATTTTGGCAAAGTGTTATCAAATTAATGTAAAAGAAAATTACCTCACATTTAAAATCAATTCGAAACAAATCAAGCAATGTATGGATAAAAAATGCTCTGATCGAAATGTCATTGCACTGTTAATTATAGATTCATCAATTTCATCTCATACAGAATAATTAAGTAAACGGTACAATAGCTCAATGCACCGGTTATGCATGACTTTGTGAGATCTTTGTAACATTCTTTCGACAACTTCTTTACCTTGACACACTTTACACACAAGTCAATGAGACTTCTCCCTTGAGTTAAAGGAGAATGAAACTCTGAAAATGTCTTCATGAAATATGAATCAGATGTGTATGTTGGACATCTTCCCAAATGTTTATTGAAAAATATTGATTTCATCCAGAGCTATGCATGTTGGAAAATCAGAGAAGGGCGCTGCTATTTTGTGCCCACGAAGAATGAAAATTGACTTGAGCAAGTCAAATTGTGATGTCATCGAACCCCCAATATCAGCAATGTAATGTACTTCTTTGTGTTTGTTCCCCATTTCTCTCATGAATGCAACTACAAATGTACATTTCTTGTGTTTAATTTTTGAAGTGTATCTTACAAAGATCAAGATAATATTAATTTGATTTGAGTTTATGTGTGTATTTTTTTCAGATATTTGACAACATATTATAAAGAAATACATAAGGTTTTTAGTTACCAGTGGACAGGTGCCATCAGAATCCCTTAAAATGGCAGCACACTGCTTGATTGTCAGCAGCATTCAAGTTGCAATATCTCAGAAAGTTAACAATATTTTTGGATGATATTTGGGGAATAAGTTCACCATATGTTAGGAACTCATTTGATATCATTATTCCATATTCAAAATGCCAGACATTCATTCTTCTTTAACTACATGCAAGAGAAATCACACACAGTGAAAGCCCTTACAGTTGTTCGTGAGAATTTGGACTTGCTTTAGTCAATTTTATTTTGCAGATAAAACAGATGAATGCCAGATTTGGCAGTTTACCGGCCAAGCCAATTAAAAATTTTGCCATATTTTGTGTTTTGGGGAAAAACCCCTCCACAAAAATCGACCTCTACTCACATACTCCTAGCTATAACCCTGTATGATATGCATTGCATGGCGAAATTTATTTTGTCTGTTTGTTTTTGGCTGTATAATATTAATAATTACATATACCTAGCAGCATCATTTGTTCATATATTCTAACAGCATTTTTGTCAACCCGATGGAAAAAAAAAAAAATCAATGTAGGACATTCAGGGATTTGTGCAAACCAACAAAATATAGCCTAATTATTTTTAACTTTTCTGCCATATGAGTGGATTTATAATTTTCTTTCAATAATTTTTTTAATTGTTTTGTTTTAGGTGAGCGTATGTTTCCAAAGGGTAGCTGCTGAAATCCTGGGCATCAAACTTAGCAAAGCTGAGATTGAACAAGCAAAGGTATCCTTCGCAAATGAGTCCTTCTTTGTTGGGGTGCATGTAGTTGGGTAAGGGGGGTGGGGGGAGAAAGGTTTGTATATGACTTTACCGACAATGTAAGTCTAGATACAATTTGTGCATGCTCAGTGATATACTGCCAAACAGAGTATGTGATAGAAACACAAAAATTTTGCCGTCAACGACACACTGCACCAACACAGTGTAAACAAACTTATTGCAATATCTCTTCAGAATTCCACTATAATATTTTTGTGATTTTTGAAAACATTTCAGACATAAGAATTCCTTTAATGGAGACTAAATAATTCTCCTTTACGGAATAGTACTTATCAGGTAACTTAACCTAACGATTTATTGGAATTTGAAAGAAAATTATGTTAGCCCTAGACAAGGTTTTTTTAAACACTCAAAAACAAGGGCAAAAGTTCCTCTTTTCTCCCAGAAATCTTGAGTCATTGGTTCCTCAAGAACTCCTGGGGTGTCTTGACATTCCATAGCTGTATTTCATGGATGCATATAGGATCCAATTCCATCCCTTTCGGAAATAAAGTCACGTTTGTTTGCTTGTTTTCATTAACCCAAAATAGTGTGTACACATATATGGCACTTGCGAGTCATGTGGCAAAACTAAGAAAAATTCTCACAGATGAACCTGTGACGTCTATATGTGTAATGTCCATAGGCTATCCACGAACTAGCTTATTGTTGTGAGCCTTCAAGCTAACTTATACACTACATGATCATATTGGGCATGAGTCATTAAGTTCCTTTAATGTTTTTCTATATAAATAAAAGACCGCAGACTTTATGTCATTCCTATATTGTGGTCTATCATTCCATGTATCTATCCTTACTCGGGTCTCGACATAAGATTTAAAAAGGGGCACTCTAAATTTTGAAGGGCACCACAGCTGCATCAAGGAGGCACTGTGGCCAAAATTGTATCAAAAGGGCACCACAGTCAATTGTTACTTTTTACATTGAGCTAATATCTAATCTGGTAAAGAAAAAAATAACTGGTAGAACAAGGCACCGCTGGGCACACTGTGCCAATATGGGCCATGGGCTTGGCAAAATTTTGAGGGTCAGCACGGCCATCGGGGTGGGCAGAGAGGACCATGGCTGTCAAAAACAAAATAAATTTACATGTCTCTGTACATTGTGTTTTATTTTTATGATTTCTCCTTAATTCTCATTACTACAGCAAGTAGTAAAAGCAGAAGTGGCCAACTATAGTAACACGGAATCTGCTGTCCCCAAGCCGCAATCGTCACATACAAAGAGCGCCCTCTGTACAACCATGTGACCTTATAATCCAATGAGGAGGCATTAAGGGCAACCATATGAGTCTTACAAAGAGTGCCCTGTGCCCCTATGGATAACCAAGCATATTTATTTTGAACAGGAATGACTTGGACAAATTGCAATATGGTAGTAGAAAGAGAAGTGACCAGTTATAATAACACAGAATCTGCTGTTCCCAGGCCACAGTCATCCCATACCGAGCCTGCCCGGTGTGTGACCGTGTTATTTTAAAATGGAATGAGAGGGCACCACAGGCAACCGTGTGAGTCTGATCAGAGAGTGCCCTAGCTGCGGATAACCGAGCAACTTCACAGTGAACAAGGAACAAGAATGACTTGGACAAGCAGTACGACATAGCAGTGGAGTGAGAAGTGACCAATAATAGTAACACAAAATCTGCTGTACCCAGGACACAAACATCCCATACATGGTGTGGCTGAACTTATTTTAAAATGGAATGGTCTGACGCGACAGGCAACCCTGTGAGTCTCACGAAATGGTGCCCTAGCTTGGATAGCCATGCAGAGGATGACCCCGACAAACATGTGAAATAGTAGTGGAAAGATTAATGATGGCCAATTATAGTAGCACTGAATCTGCTGTTTACAGGACGCAGTCAATCTCGTACCTGTGTGTGCGACCATGTTATTTTAAAATGGAATGCAGAGGCTGTATTGTGGGCAACCATGCAAGTTGAGGTGGAATGAGCGTGTGATATGAGCAATTGCATGGATTCGTATATATCCAATAACAATCACGTTGATAAATGAATGGTAAACAACTCTCACACCAAAAAACGAATTTCATTGCCCAAAGAAATTTGGGATCGGTTCGAAGCCCCATGCATAACATCATGGTAGCCGGCCAGACCACTAGCCTTTTCCAGGCCAAAGTTGTTTACCTGCAAGACAATAAATTGCATCGTATGAATAGCTTATTGTGTGCTTCTGCAACAACCACCTGCTGTATGCAATGAAGGCAGCGGCCCTGTTTCGGCATCCATACTGCAATGTAGTATTATGATGACGTTCCTTCTCCTGCATCTGCCCCCCTCCCTGCACCCCCTCTCGGCACTCCCTCCCGGTACTCCCTCCTAGCTGGACTGATATTCTACAATCCCCGCCAAAATACCTGGGACAAAATCTCAAATGTGATGCAGTTTACGTCTACTGGATGTCTCTAGA
>JAODFY010237831.1:0-10013 GCA_027580055.1 Paracaudina chilensis | reverse complement strand
TCATTACGACTATTGTAGTTTCAAGTGAGTTCAAACCTTTTTCAATTTTTGTGAATTATTTTCCCAAAACAAGGTGGAGAGGTATAATTGTCGGGGGTGGGTGAGTGTCCCCCCCCCCTTTTTTTTATTTGTGTGAATGACGCAGTTCTCTGAGGCATTTTGGAGAACACCCCTTCAGGGCACGACAAGTAAAAATTACTTGCTCTACAGTGAGCCGATGAAATTTGTACGGTGTGGTGCTGATACTCAAATGCTTAGACCAGCCCATAATAAGCTAGTTCGGACGTTCGGCAAACGACTCTCAAGTACCGTATATGTGTACACAGTACTTTACATTAAGATAACATTTACAAAAACAATCAAACAAATGTAACATTATTTCCAATGGGGATGGAATCGGGTCCTATATCCATCCATGAAATACAGCTATGGAATGTCAAGACACCCAGGAGTTCTTGAGGGAACATTGACTCAATATTTTTGGGAGAATAACCTTTTGCCCTCGTTTTCAAAATAGTTGAACTAGTTCCAATAGTGTTTGTAGTTAAAAAATAAACATTGTCTAGTGCTAACGGAATTTTCTGAATTCCAATAAATCTTTAGGTTAAGTTACCTGATAAGTACTATTCCCCAAAGGGAAATTATTCTGTGGTCCATTCTGAAAAGATATTGTAATTTAGTTTGTTTGCGCTCATGTGTTATAGGTACGGAGCAGCATGTCGTTAATGGCGAAATTGTGTGTTTTTATCACAAACTTTGTTTGGCAGTTATATCACCGGGCATGCGCATATTTGTAACTTTCGAACTACCTTATTACCCTAGCAACAGAATTGTTTTTACTTGTTTTAACTCCATTGTCGGAGTCTGCGGTAAACCCTCATAGTAAGGAGTTACAATGGTCGGTCGTACTCGTAGCATGCTGTGCATGCTTCTTTTATTTCAGAATTGTGGCTCTAGTATATTTCCCCCAAAAAATCCTACCTATGAATCAAGCTCAGGGGTTCTTAATTAATTTATTTGGCGGGCCACATTGTTTAATATCTGGAGAATCTCGCGGCCGGCCACAGAGAATCACCTTAGCACAGTTATGGTTATGGGCTCAAATGAGGAAAAATATTGATTGCTGATTGCTTTTGTTGATTGCCCTTGATTGCTGGAAATAGCACTTACCAGAGTGTATTTGGTATCTTTAATATGTTTAAAATAAGATCAATGTTGCAGTTAGATGATCACTCTTCCATCCCCCCATATTATTTTTTTATCATTATTTTTTTTTTCACTGGCCGGATTGGATCACCTCACAGGCCGGATCTGGCCCGGGGGGGGGGGTGGGGGCACAATTTAGAAACCCTGCAGCCGATACACTCATGCATGCTGGGTTCTTTTGTCCGCAGGTAGACACTACAAAACAGAAGATGTGATGGAAGCTCTGGAGGTAGTACACTGGTATGACATCACCTTCGTTTCGTGTAAGCTTCATGCATTGTTTTACCGTTTCTCAAAATTATCTTAAAAGAAAAATCACCCTCAAAATATGCTGCATTACGCCAGCTAAAATTGCCATCTGGATTGACATAAATGTTTGCACATCTCGGTGGATGTTTTTTAAAATGCATATAATATGTCGCCGAACGAAATGTGTTTGACGTGTCGCTAAGCTGCATTTCTCGCTAATGAGTGTTTTAGAACGATTGGTAAAAATGTGGACAATGCAATTGTTTTATAAGATGAACAATGGACTGTATGATTACACCATTACACTGTCATACAGGTCATATTCTGCTACTCAAAGTCTGACAGGACTGTTTAAATAGGTCACGACGCTGCACAGAGTAAATGGTCCAAATCCCATCTTCAAAAAAATATTTCCTCAGCGACGGGAGGAAGAAAATGGTAATTGGACCAATGGGCGTCTATTTTGTTTCTTAGTCACATTTACTATTGACCAATGGGCATCTCTTTTGTTTAAAAATATAATAATTCTTTCGTTAAGAATTCACACTCAAATCTCAAATCAAAACTAAAATCAATTTTAATAGCTAACCGGTGCAAAATACTTTTGAAAAAACTTACATTAATTTTTTTTTAAATAAATTTCATACTTCGTGTATTGGTTATCGTTGATGAATTAACACCTTAATTATATTTGTGACAAATTATACTGTCATCAGAGTACTGTACGTTACTAGAAGATGCTTCTTTGCTATGCATTGCTAATGATAGGGATAGGGATCCAATGTTCTTAGCCAACCTATGCAAATACTGAAAAATTTGTGATTAATCTCATACTTAGTGTGTGGGTTGCCCTTGATGATTATAACTCACTTATTTATCATGACAAACCAATGTCGTTTGAGTTCATATTCCTGGATAATACTACTATTGTTATAAAGCATTCTCAATAATCCCAATCCAATTTATGTATATAGCTAACACGGGCAATGTCCTTTGCAAAACTTGGAGGAATCTTATACTTGACGTGAGGGTTGTCCTTCATGATGACAATTAAACCGCTGCCATTCAGTTCCACAAACGTCAAAATAAGAAACATGTAAAGCAAGATGATTCAGCAGTACTAGCTTAGAGGTATCATCACATACTTGGTATGTGTCTTCTTGAGTGATATAGAAATAATCTTCATCTTTTATTCCTTGCCGGAGGCGAAAGGAATCTATGCAGTCACCCATGTGTGTGTGTGTGGACATGTTTTGCAGTAGGTCCGAGGACTTGAACAAAGGAATTTCAGGTCCTCAGAAGAAGAATTCAATAGGAACAAAAGGTCCTCGGACATTCGAACAATGGTTAGGGTATTGTCATGATAAGGGATATGATAAAGGATACTTCTATGGAGTCCTCGGACTGAATGCAAAACCCACCTGTGTGTGTATGTGACACTTCTTGTTGTTAAACATGATATCTCTAACAATTAAGATTTTGATGGTTTGTGCATGCATGTGTGTGACACCTCTTGTAAATAAACATGATATCTCAACAACGACATGTAGATTTAATATCATATTTGGTGGGTGGTACATGCGCCATGATAGATTTGCCCTATCATTTTGGTATCCACTTGATGAATATTAATGAGTGCATGGGGTTTAATGTAAAATACTTAAAATGTCAATAACTTTACAATAGTATATTTGATCAACTTCATAAACGGTATGTGGGTGTTTAGATGATGATAATTATATTTCCATATGATGCAATTTTATCTCATTAATATTCATTAGTTTGTCATTGTTCAAATTCATCTCCACCACTGCTTTTTGACTGTTTGTCCCAAGAGTGTGATACCTCATGGATCATTTAGCAGTAATAACACTGGTCATCCTTTGGGTGTGAAACACTCAAACACACCACAAATATCTTCTCATCAGCCAATGAAAGGAGTAAGGCCAGTGACAAATGAAACTGGACTAATAGAAAAGGAGGAAAAACTACACTTAGTGGGTAAGTTCCATTACAATAATCAAGCTAGCTCGGAGGTTCATTCATCTTTTCCCTATTGAGTTAGCTTGATTACAACGGTTTGAGCATTTCATGACCAAAATCACCTTTGACCTCTTTTAAAGTAAATATGGTTCATGTACTCACTGGACATTATACATTCCACGTATAAGATTCATGTTTTCCCTATCGAGTTAATTTGATTACAAAATTTTGAGTATTGACTTTTGATGACCTCAAATGACCATTGACTGATTGCAAAGTCTATAGGGTTCATCTATGCACTATAGACATCATATATACCAAGCATGACAAACACAAATGTTTTTCGTACTTAACCCGATTACAAGAATTTTGTCACCATTTGACTTCTGACTGTGTGCAAAACCGATGATGTATTGTTGAAAACTCTACTAGCTCTACCTTAGAATCAGTCGTAAAGAGAAAGTCAGGTGCACACAGTCTTGTCTGTCTTTGTTCAGACGACAACCGATGACATTTTCTATTATCCTACCCTAACCTTGTGTAACACAACCAATGACCCATTGTGTGACAAACTCTATCGCTTTACATATTGAGGACATGAACACACACACACATGCAGTCATGATAGCAAATATTCCTGACACTAAAACTAGGAATCAAAAGGAATGGCACTTAGTAACAGTATAGGTAGTATAGAGTTAAGGATCAACAGGTGCTTACTAGTATGGGTTATATAGCCTATGACACATATCATGCATCATTTTTGCTTATGTTGACCTCAGACAACCTTTGACCTGCACAAAAATGCATAGGGTATCACATAATAGCTTTTTCCAGGTTGACCTTTTTTTGGTCAAAATTTCATATTTTACAATATTTTCTATATTTGACCTAGATGTTGACCTAGATGTTGACCTTAGATGACTTTGATATCCACCAAACACAACATAATTCTTGTACTCATTACAGATGTTGGCATTATTGAGTTGTCAATGTTTTTGCATATGCTGACCTGAGATGACCTATGACCTCCACAAAAAGAATAACACTCTTTGACTCACTAATAGTAGCATGCATAACAACCATTATCAAAATTAGGGCACTTGTAGGGTTATTTGTATAACCTCATATGACCACCAAAAGGGACCTTGTAAACACTATGGAAACATGCATAACATGTAGTAGGCACACATTGGCATTAACATTTAACGTCATTGTTAAATAATGAAGTTTTCCAACATTTACTGGTTGTAATCTCTATATAAACTTACCTCCCATTCTTTCTGCCATTCCTTCTGTTTTTTCTGTTTTTCTTCTTCAGCTATTTCCGTTTCTCTTTCTCGTTTCCTTATATTGGCCTCTTTCTGTTCCAGGTCTCGTCGTCTTATCTCATACTGTGCAAATAATTTCACAGTGGTTTTGTACAGATACTCCTTGAACTGAAATAAGGAAAAGCAGCATATGTGTAAAGTACTTTTTCCTCTGTATCTAGTCGGACAGCCCCTGCATTTAAGCTTGGGTGATATATCGGTAATTATAAAAAAAAAAATATAAAAAGAGGGAGATTTGCAAAACCCAACTGAAATAATATGAAACAATAGAGAAACATGTTTGTGGGCATCATACAACACAGGATTTTAGTTAATATTGCATATCACATATATATAGTTTGGGCATGTCACGTCTAGCTGTAACGGTAAGGTTCCATATATTGAATAGAGACTGTGGCAACGAGACTTTGGTTTATGCTACTGTACAGTCAGTGTTTCTCCAATCTACAATTGTGTTGTCTGCTTGACAAACGCAATGTTTGTGGTGCACTCTACTGCAGTTAACAGTTAGTGTAACAAACATAAACTCACTAGCAAACGTTTCATACTCTCATTCATTCATTTTTAGTGGAAACTAATGTGCGAAGTGGATTTATTTTGTGTCCCAATGGATATTTGGAAAGAATAATCCTAGTTTGCTGAAAACTTCAGGTATATATTTCTTCAATGGGATGACCCCAAAACCAGGAGATTGACTAATGAAAACGGGAGGTCGCAATATTGGAGTAAAAACTGGGAGACTCCCGGTAAAACCGGGAGGGTTGGCAGGTCTGTATCATTGTGCTATCATTACAACTAGCCTAACACACCAAATAAGAGATCCAAGTGTTTAAAAAATTTTCAATGTTTGACCTCTGTTGACCTGAGATGATTGTTTACCTCTAAGAATAGAGATGGTATTCTCAGTAATAGGAACATGCATACAAGTATTTGCTCAATTCATGTTGGTCTTGTCAATTTATGGTATTTTAGTTTTTCATCTTTTGATTTTATATGAACTTTGACCTCAAAAAAAAAAACATGCTTAGTATGGGCTTCATATAGGTGTTGACTAGATTGAGTTACCATATTTACCAGTTTCAAATTTTGCCCCCAGATGTCCTTTGCCCTCCACCAAAAAAATAGGGACCATGTAATTAAGGAATACACTGCAATTGGGTGACTTTTACTGGTGAATAAACAGTTGAGACTTAGTTTAGCCTGTTTATTCTGCTAAATTTAGAGTCAAGACTGTTCATTCAACAGTAAAAATCACCCAATTTATTAATTTATTCCTATTCTTCAACCTCTAAATTGATAAAATCCCATTATTTTTCACACAATAACTAATAAACAATAACAACTGTGTAATTGGAATGGTGTTTGGCTTATACTGACACAAGGCACATGCCCCTCAGTACATGAAAAAGTTCATATGGTGGCAGTTGTCATGAATTAGACTTATGCCTTGTCATATGCCTTAGGTTTTGTCCATTAAATTGAAAATCAAGTGTATAATTTGTTACAACTAAGTAGTCTAGCATAGGTGACTATGTCTGCCTAATTAATTCCTTAAATTATATAATGCTCCATTTACCAAGCCTTATAATACTTTACATGTACATGGGCCACTAGGTCTAACAATTGTCTACCAAAATATAGGCTATGTAGGCTAATAAGCTTATATTATATATGTTCTCATTAGACTTACTTATTGATAATGTTGAACTGCAGCAGCATCACTGGTGTATTGGCTATGCTGTACTGTATGTAATATTGGCCTATACCAACTTCTACACTAAGTGTATCCTTTAGTGCAATGTTGCATAGCAACATCCTAGCAATATTGGTTTCAGTTACCCTCAGATTTGCTTACTGACCGTTTGTTGGAGAATTGGAGAATAACGGTCAGTCATGTGATACCATTCCTAGCCAATGATAGGCACGGATTTCAATCACGGATAGCTTAGGGTTGTCACTTATAGAAGTAATAGGAGTTATTGTACTCATTATGGCCAACTTGCATGCCAAGTATGGGCTTCATGCAGTTACTGTGTTTACCAGATTTTTTACATATGTTGACCTCAGATGACCTTGACCTCCACCAAAAAGAATAAGGACCATGTACTCACTAAAAAAACTGTACCTAGTATGTAGTAAATTCATGTTTTAAAGATCATATGTCTTTAAAAGTTGACTGCAGATGACCTTTAAGCGCCACAAATAATATATTTCTTGTATGTTATGTCAAACCTACATGCCAAGTATGTGCTTGAATGCCTTGCTAGATGTCCTTTATTGAGTTGTCATGTTTACAGGGTATTCTTGACCTCATTTTACCTGGACATTAGCTTCAAGTTGGCCTTGTCTAGTTATGGTGTTGAAAATATTTTCATTTTGTACCTCTGCTAAAAATATTTTCATTTTGTACCTCTGCTGAAAATATTTTTCTTTTTTACCTCTGCTGACCTTTGACCTCTACCAAAATCACTAAGGTTCTTGTACTCTTTATGGCAAACCTACATGCCTAGTACTGCTATGTTAGATTTTGGCCTTATTGAGTTTAAATTACATCTACAAGCAAGGCATCACAGACAAACATACAAACACACACATACGTGGTCATGACCCCATTGAGTCCTTTGCCTCCTGCAAGGAATCAAAAGCCCATTAGGACATGGAGGAATAGGAATCAATTCTTGTTAAAATTTTCAATTGAGCTGGCCATACTAGCAGATATCTAGCATATTAATCTACCTTATACAAGTTTCAAAGATGAAACAGTTTCTAGTGTATACACTGTGGGGGGTCACATTACGTAAGGATGGCTTCAACCCTGGTTCTTGGGAACAAAGTTTACCTTTTCAGGATCATCTTCAGGTACATCTGTTGACTTCCCTTCTCTCTTCAGGAACTTTTTTTTTTCTTCTAACTGTGAAAATGAGTGACTTTAAATTACATCTGAATTCTATAAAATATCATTTGCAATCCTTTACATATGAGGTAGCTTTTGCCCCAGCATAAAAAATATGGTGATGTCATTGATGCTAGTTGTGTCATGTGGTGCTACCTAAATTATGCTTTGCTAATTATGTCATTGACCAAGTTAGGCATTTACTGCACCCAGAGGCATCAATCTAAAATGAAACCCGGGTGGGGGGGGGGGGGGGGGGGGGGGGGGGGGGGGTGGCGAAATGCTTGTGCGAACTTGTTGGAAGACCATCTAAGCGGAGCCACAACATTGGTTGGTGCATAGCGTAAAGGGACCTCTCTTTTTTCAAGGGACCTCTCGCATTGCCAGAAACAGCACTTCTCAGTACGATTTTGCCAATAGAAAACTTAAGACTTTTGGCTTAAAAGACTTTTAAAACTTTTAGTGCCCTTTGTAACAACATGGAACTATTATCACCATTTGCCATGTCCACATAAATGGTCGGCAACACAATCTAAGTGAAGCCTAGCATTGGCGCGTAGTGTACAGGAAATTTTTTGGCTAGAAATACCTTCTAGATCCCCGGAAACGACATTTCCCAGGAAAACTTTGGTAAAGAATATAGGCTTAGATGAATTCTACGCATGTATTTGTTCGGGAGAGCCGGTAGTCCAGCCATACATTTTGAGACAGCCATGTAAAAATACCAGTACCAAACAAATGTTGAGTCTCTACATGTAGCCTACTTTTTCAAATAGCGTTTTGAGACGGGTAAAAAAAAAACAGTACCAACCAGACCTTACCAAAATGTTTTACCCTCTTCATGTGCATTTGGGGTATTTGTTTCCCAGGCCTATATTTTGTATGAAAACATTACAGTACTACCAGCAGTACAGCAGCAGTCCGAATTATGGCGTGCACAAGAAAATTTTGACATGTACATGTAGGGGCTAGCCTTACTTTTTGAGACAGCTTGGGAAAAGAATACCAGT
This sequence comes from Paracaudina chilensis, assembly GCA_027580055.1. Taxonomy (NCBI): domain Eukaryota; kingdom Metazoa; phylum Echinodermata; class Holothuroidea; order Molpadida; family Caudinidae; genus Paracaudina; species Paracaudina chilensis. The sequence continues at coordinate 1,341 of JAODFY010237831.1, read as the reverse complement.
ATCAACCGGACCATACTGCATGCGCAGAACGTCTCAACATGTGCTTTGGGGAAAGGTGTTTTCTAGGCCCACATTTAGTAGGAAAAATTATTACCAGCACCAAGTGGACTGAACTTTTTGAGCCTCTTCATGTAGCCTACTTTTTCAGAAGAGCCTGTTGCCTAGCCTTGCATTTTTAACAGATAGGAATGAGAAGAGCAGTACCACCCAAACCTAATTTTTAGCCTCTTCATGCACGTTTGGGGAATCTGTTTTCTAGGCCAATTTAGCCGTAGAATGGCACATTAAATACCCAAGTCGAGCCATCACATTGAGGTATGGATTTCAGAAACATATGAAGAAGAACTCAATGAGCCCACGCGAAGCACGTCAAAATCCCAGTGTTATCATGTCTTTGACAGGCTAACAATCATTTAATGTGTGTGGATGTATGTATCAACATAACATTGTACATAAACACATAACCGCCCGCGAGGCACGCTTGTTAGATGATTTAATTTCGAAGATGAAAATGTTCAGAAAATCAAGATAAACCTCATTTCTCCAGATCTTATACAGTACATTGGTTATTTTATGACCTTATTAGTCTACATTTGAAATGGGCTATGTAAAAAATCCCCCCAAGATTGACGCCCATGACTGCACCCCTTAATAATGACTTCAATCACCTCTATGGCTGGCTTCATCATCATAATGTTTGTATGGGAAACTTGTAGCATCTAATCTAATTTATTGTCTGAATATAACAATCAGATACTGCAGGCCTTTTTTACAGATACTGCAGGCTAAATATACAGACTGTTGTTGCTGGAGGTCAGGGCCAAAGATCAGACTTTTTTTTTTTTTAAATCACCTAATATTTATGTCACACTAATAACATAATTTTGTGTTATATGCATCGTGTGTTTAATATTAGACTTTGGTGCTGGTGTCATACTGTGCTACTGATTTCATGCTGTGTCATTTCAAAAGTGCTAATGATGTCATATTTTGCTACTGGGTCATGTTGTGCTACTGTTGTCATGATGTGCTATTAACATAACATGTTATTTACACCATGCTCTACTGTTCACAACATGACATGCTACTGATGTCATGCTGTACTACTGATGTCATGCTGTGCTACTTATGTCATGATGTGCTATTAACATGTTATTTACACCATGCTCTACTGTTCACAACATGACATGCTACTGATATCATGCTGTACTACTGATGTCATGATGTGCTATTAACATGTTATTTACACCATGCTCTACTGTTTACAACATGACATGCTACTGATATCATGCTGTACTACTGATGTCATGATGTGCTATTAACATGTTATTTACACCATGC
>JAODFY010237820.1:0-10015 GCA_027580055.1 Paracaudina chilensis | reverse complement strand
CCCCCCCCCCCCCCCCCATTTCACAGACCCCTCCAGGATGTGTGTTATTGTTGAAAACATAGCAAATAGGCTGCCCAGACTAACAGATTTCTACAGTATTCGGGCCAGATTTACATACTTTTAGCTATAAGAGTTTAAAGAGTATTTCAATTATTTTTTGTTATAGGTCAGGTACAGGTCCAAATCCACTCCTCGCTAAGCATGTGATCCCCTTCCCTGCGAAACGCCCACATATACTGTTGTACGACGTTGTATAACTCACCAGTATTGCGTTATCGCAGTTATTCAGCTGTGGGGCCCCTGTATCACCGACTAGGGACTCCACGTGCTTGTCGCGTACCGCATTGATGATAGCTAACTGCTCATTGTACTCCAAAGTAGTTGGACTGTAAACACAAAATTTACTTCAATATCAACAATAATGATCATGTGAATGAAATGTAACATAAGCGGATCGAATGTACCGGTAATAAACAAAAAATATCAACAATGATCAACATCGATGAATGGAATGCAATAACCAAATAATCAACATTCATCATCAATTATTTGAAGGTAATAACAAAATGTATCAATACTGATAATACTGGATAAGCGGTGTTTTACGTTTTCCACCTTAATCCAGAAATGACTAATATATAGTTCCCGTAAGCCCACGGTATGTTATTTGGCTATGATGTTGTATTCACATTCCGGTTATGACGTACGTAAGCCAAAGAGAGTTATCATGCGGCCGCTATCGGCGCTCGAGAAAGTTGGCTAACAGCTTCATGTGCCCAGGCTGTGACACGTCTGGAAACATATTACCATTTCTGGAGTATTTTTGCGTTTTTTTTACAATATTATCCAGAAATTACAAGATAGACCCCACTGCTTTATATATATGAACAACAAAAACGATCATCACTGGGCAGATTGTAATCATAAAATATATCAATAATGAATCTAATTGGATGGTAAAACAACATATAGGAATTAACCTCGGTGATCATTGCACTTGGCGGATTGTAATCATTTATACAATCAATGACCATCAGTGAGTCGACTGTAATAACTAATATATCAACAATGACTATATAAGCGGTGGGATGCATATTTTAAAAAAATGTATCAACATTGACCGTCTCCTGTCGGACTGTCACGGTCCATATAGATCTTGTATGTTGGACAGTTAACACCATACTACATTATTAACATCACGGGTGCTGTAAAAACCAAGATTCAAAAGAGAAACATAACTCACTCGATTGGGTATGATTCTCCTGGGTCACGACCGAGATGAAACAAGAATGGTTCATCGTTATGGTCTGTCAGGGTTTCCGTAGTGAAATCCTCCAGGTAGTCTCCCGAGCAGGGGTCCCCGTAAACGTCCATCATCTGGAGTGTCAGGAATAAGGAGACAGACAAAACACTGTAAAAGATATCAGGCTACAAAATAACAGGATAGGTTTAAAGGGGACGTACCGTCCTAATTAGCATTAATCGCAGAGGGAAATAAACATTGTCATTTTTGAATGATGGTGAAAAATGTCAAAAATCCCCCTCTTTGGGCGCATTTCCAGAAATGACAAGATACTTCCAGACATGTTCCTATTCTCTGCAGTAGGTCCTTATAGGAGCACGGGGATCTCGATACCGCACTGCTAGTCGACTTTCTCGAGCACCTATGGCGGGCCATGGGGAAACTCTCCAGCGGTTACGTCACTAAGAAATGTGATAATTAACAAAACATATGCAAATCACATACTGCGGGCTTAATTAACGCAGTGGGAAATATCTCGTCATTTCTGGTGGATAATGGTGGAAAAAAAAACCCGTAAGGAATCCGCCTTTTCGGGCCCATTTTCTGATGATGGACAAAGTATTTCCAGATGCGTTTAAAGTATTATATACGGTTTTGTAGTTAGTAATCTCAAAAAACATTTTTCCCCAATTCTTCCACATTTTTGTTATCTTAATGAATTTGTTCACATGTGATGCTAGCTTATGTCCTGAGTTACTGATACACCGAAAATGAAGGTAATCGGCCATAAGATGTTTGTTTTATGTCCAAATAACTGTATTTTTCCCCAAAAATTTGAAAAAAATACTGATTTTTTTCAAAAAATCTTCATATTGATCTAGTTTTTGTACATATGGAAGATTTTGTCACATTTTACCTCTCCACTAAATTTGAGAGTAATCCGCCATTTGGTTTTTGAGATATATCCGAAAAACCATAAAAGGAATCTGACGCGCACACTCAGACACACACACAAAAAAGTGTGCACACAAGGAAAGTTTTTGGGGAGTACCCCCTTACTGGACCCCCTGGTACCCATAGACACTTCACCATAGGGTACCCCTTGATGGTCGCTACTCACGCACACCGACCATTCCCATGGCAACCGTTGCTATGGTGACAGGCAATAGTGTTTATCGGCAAATCAATGGCAAATCAATTACAATATCTCATCAGAAAATGTGATATTTGGGAGAAAATATGAAGTTTGGGCCAATTTTTTGCAAAGTTCTGAAGGTCATATGGAGGTCATCAGGGGTCATTTGAGGTCAAATTACTAAACATTGTTTGATTCACATTAATCTTGGTACATATGGTCAACATTTAGTGCCGAAAATTGTGAAGGTTATTTGAAGGTCATCAGGGTCAATTGAGGTCAAATTACTAAACATTGTTTGATTCACATGAAACTTGGTACATATAGTCGACATACAGTCGACGATATAGGTCACATTATCAAACTGCTTTGGATTCACATATAGTCACATATAGCCAACATATTTCATTGGGTTAATAACTAGCATGATGCAAGCTAAATATACCTTTTGAGAACGAAATATAGCATTAAAAATATTTTTCTCTTCACATTAGGATATTCAATTTAAAAACTACATAACTTTGCCAAGTTTCTACACTTTAATGGTCTTTTAAAATTATCAGGTATTTGTGCAAACGGACAATGCACATGATTTGGCGATGAGATCAGCAACTCCGTGAATTGCCCTCTTGTTCCAGTTGAAAGCATGTAAAAAAAACAAGAAAGAATTAATAAGGCCGGTTTCATACAATAAAACGACTAGTGAAAGCAAGGCTTATGAAGCCAGCGAGACTGATGTGACTTGAATTAAAACTGGGGAACAAAGGATAGTCAGTAGACGACATTGCAAGACGAAAACAAGATTATGATATGTGTACTGCATTTCCTGCTCGACCGGAAAGATAGAAATTTGCATAGGCCTATCTAACGTTATGCTTAGGCTATAGCTGAACGCTACTGTGTACTACGATATAGCTTAGTTTAAATGGACCGAGGAACAAACGTAGTGTACAGTATATCACCTGGTTAGTCCAGATTAGCAGCTAGCGGCTACTGTAGTCTGTCCAATTTTACCAAACCATATGATGGCTTTATAGTACTATCGGTTTATGTGCCAAACGAGATATAATGACGAGATACATTATCTTGTCATGTTAACATCCTACTTAATGAAGTCAACATGTCAAGATAACGTATCTGACCATTTCGTCATGTCAATATAATTTATCTCGACAAGTTTACTTCTTTTAACATTACGTCATGATAGTGAGATAATTTATATCGACAAGTCGACTTCTTTTAACATTATGTCGTCATGGTGAGATCATTTATCCTGAGTTCTTTCAATATTATATGGACATGGCGTTATACTATTATCGGAACAAGTCAACAAAATATCGTAAAATGGTTGTTCTGACCATAAATGTATTTAAGTGAAATAATTGAGCAAATTATAATCTTATTAGTTATGATCACATAGTGAGTGACAAAGGCATTGACAAGTTACTTTATCTTCTTTTACAAGATTCACAAGGAATTACCAACAAGGTGCCTGTACCAGTCAAGGAAACAAAACCAATTACAGAAACACTGTGTCACTTAATATTAGTCAAAGATATATTCAAGAGATGCCAATTAAGTTGATGAAGGCTGGTGATACTCAAAGGCTTCCCCGCACGTCAGACCAGTCATGCGCCAGTTGCAGAACCGGTCAAGCAATATTTACGCCATATGCAGACCCACAGCAACTAAGCGACCAATTTATTTTGTCCTGTACAAAACAATTTCTATATTGCACTTAAAGATATCACAAAGTACAAACTGTTTGCTATGCCTTACTATTGTATGTCAAATGCCTGTGAGGAAGTAGCCAGCTGCGAAAAAATCCAGTTCCATTTATCTCAAAACTGTACAGAACTCATGTCAGTCAAGTGAGTATACTCACTAGTATACTAATTTGGAATCAACTTTACATTTATTATATTTTGTACAATCGGAATTCGTACCTGCGTTTTATGGATATCATATAACTCATATGAAATTATGTGAAAGAGCAAGTTTAAGGAACGATTGACTTCAATAGTAAAGTTTTAGCGAGTGAGTAAAAAGACAAACTTCCACATGCTTTACTGCAGGTTATGATGGATTATTGTGTTTTTATATTAGTTCTGCCATTCACACAATTAAACGTTGCTGTACTGGAGCTTAATTAATAGACTGGCTACTGTAGGCTAATTAAGATTTACCCAAACTGCCAGAGCAATGTGATAATAAAAAAATATTGAACCATTTTCATTGGAAAATATAGTAAAGTTTTAAGCATATTTTCACGAAATTGTGAATTTCGTTTGGATCAATATAAGCAGGTAGCAGGCCTACTAATTCTCCCAACAATATGCATCAGAGCTGGATATAAACCTTAAACATGACTTAATTATTACTGTTAATATACCCACACTAGTTTGATTTGGACAATGGTTTAATGGTTTACGATGACACATGTAAACAAATCTTTAAGGATATTCGTTTTGAAGGAATTACAGAATACAGTAGTACAACAAAAAATATTGCTGATAGGGAAAACCTCATGTGATTATCTGTAGTATATCATATTAGCTTTCATTTCTAACATAACTTACGGGGAAGTTGTGTTGTCATAGATCATATACACATTGCATGCAGAAACATTTGTAATCCTTTAAGATTGGAATACGGTTTTTTATGTATATCATTTTATATGAACAACTTAGCATACCCTTCTAAATCAAAAGTGCACACCGGGGACTTCACAGTCAATGAAATATATTATTATGGGACTTTCTCCAATCCAGTGTGGATTTTTTCTTCTTAGTTATTAGGAATTTGTGTTGAATGCACTCATTTCGCTGAGGTCACTGTAATAAGCCACAGAACAGGTGATTTATAGTTTAAATAACATTAAATTTAACGATTTTGCCTCTGTTAATTGTGAATATTATTTTACATGTGGCCACTATGGAGGCTAAAGGGTTTAAACATTTTTTGAATGAGAAATAATAGCATTCGTTCAAGTGTTGCAAAACCTTTTCACTGCCTCATTAGAGGTGCAGTTATAGTAACCCCAATAGCTGACATCCGATAACTGCATGCGTGGCATTAGAGGTGCAGTAATAATAACCCCAATAGCTGACATCCGATAACTGCATGCCTGATATTAGAGGTGCAGTAATAGTAATCCCAATAGCTGACATCCGATAACTGCATGCCTGACATTAGAGGTGCAGTAATAGTAACCCCAATAGCTGACATCCGATGACTGCATGCGTGGCATTAGAGGTGCAGTAATAGTAACCCCAATAGCTGAAGCCTCCGCATTCCTCTCCTTTTGAGGGTTAAATGGCCAAATTTGCTTCTGTGATATGTTGGATTTATAGTCAATGTGTACATTGCCAATACATCAATTTCTAGATTTTGCCTACAAGGGGTGTTAGCATTCTGGAAACCATTATTCTTTCTATCATTCCAGTTGAGTTGAAATGCATAACATTATTTAAATGCATAGCATTATCGTCTTCCCCCTCCCAAAGATACAATAAGATGTTGTTTTTAAGGCACCATTACGCAGTTTCTCCCACTGCCAAATCTGGTACACCATACCACGTTTCCTATCAAAAACTGTGGTTCAATTTTATTACACCCTACTTGTTGTCTGGCAACTCTCTGCAAAAATTGTTTGCCTATTGATTTCTGAGGTAAACCAAGCTGTCAATGTTTGTTTTGACCTAAACAGTTACTTTCGTCAAGAACGTTGATTGACTAATCCCCTGTGGTAAACTTAAACCACCGAGGAGTGACGAACATTAATTGAAAAGGTAAATAGTTTTGGACCAGGTTTTCTGCGGGGGGAAGAGTTCCACTCCCTGAATGAATGATTGAACTTTTGAAGTTTTGGGTGTGTAATGATGAAAAGAGTATAATCCTGGTCCAATGGCAACTCAGACCTTTTAGATTAGTGGGCACAGAACTTCACAGGCGCGTAGCAAGAGATTTGTCCTGGGGGGGTTCTGGGTCTTAGGGGAGGGGTGCCTCGCGGGTGCAATTCACGGGTCCGTAGACGCAAAATGGTGCAATGTTTGTGATGCGGAGAGTAGTATTCGCAATTTTTTCTACAGGAACCGATTATTTTTCAGCGTTTTTCTTCTTTGGTACTCAATTTTTTGATCACTTGGGTCATGGGGGGTTTCAAACCCAACAACCCAACCCCCCCCCCCCCCCGTGACTACGCCACTGAGTGGGCACGGGGATACCATAGCGTTTCAGAGGTGCCTACAGAATACAGTCAAATTTATGAGGTACCTAGTATGTGATATGAGTGATACCAGATATGTGATACGAGATGAAACTGATCTGAAATATGATAGGCATCAAGTTAGATGTTTGAGAGGCGCCTAGTCAGATATATGAGAAACACGTGGTATGATACTATATAAGAGGCCCCCCACACGGGAGATACATACAAAATACTGCGATATGAAAGACAGAATCACATACATGAGGTGCATAGTCCGATATATGAGAAGTACCTAGCATGCATGTGAGATGAGTTGTACCTAATTTGTAATATAAGAGTCATCTGATCTGGAATATAAGCGGCACCTAGTCAGATATATGAGAAGCACATGGTATGACCCTCTGATATGAATGGTACATAGCATGTAATTGCAGTGTTTTTTATCGTGTTGGGTGTATGTCTCCCTATTAAACATTGACTCTCAGTATACTCCACGTGGAAACATTCTTAAATACACTATTGTTTCGATCATTATATGCCGTCTACCATTCAATTTAATTTAACCAGATCATGGTTATAATGTGTTTATACCGTGATACGTAGACCTAAGTACGTATAGTCCATGCACTGAATTGGAAAATAAAAAATTGATAGTTACAACACAGTGTCCATTGCCTGTAATGAAAAAGGAGGCCAGATATTTTGTTAGACAATAGGTCATTCTTTAATGCGTTGTCTTGACACGTTCTGGAATGTAACACCTCTCCTCATATACACAAGGGGATTTTTTTCTTCCTGTGAAGTTTATTTGGGATGCAAAATGCAAATGTTTACTGCTTTCGACTGTTTATCATTTTTATAAAGGCTAAACAACTTGTTTCACAAACTAATTGCAAAACATCACGTCATCAGTCCATATGGGCATAGTCTAGTTAATTACATTGCAATGAAGCACTAAACACACAATGCAACACATACACAGTTTCATATTATCTCTGCTGGATGTACATGCTTCCCTGCGGAAAGTCTGTACAAAAACATTGACAAGGCAATTTTTTTTCAAAGAGCTGTTAAAATGATAACCAAGAAAAAATCACACGGAAAACTAATTACATTAATGTCACCAGCTGGGCCTTACAGACGATTGAGTTCAACACAAAGGTGCAATATCACGCGCAAATGTGCATATCACTTGTTTTTTTGTTCTGTTTTTCTTTTCTTGGTCGGACGCGTAATTTGTTTTCCTAGTACGAATAAGGGTAAGTTAAAGGTAAAATAATTGCATTCATTAAATTCATAAAAGTTATCTTTGTTCGTCGCGGGAAAAAAATACGCTGGCGGGCCTGCAGTTTGTCATTATAAGTTAACTTCAGCTGCCAGCGAACATAATATTCTCAAGTATAACGGGCAACATATATAGGCCTACTGCATGACAGATGTTTAACGTCGATTAAATCTTGTTATAATTCCGTAATTCCGTTTGTTACGATCGCGCGGGAACCGATGCACAATGTACGAGCATGCCCATTGGATATAATACTAATGTATGCAAACAATAGACACCGACAATAAGACAAGGGGATTCATTTCGCTTCGCTTATTGGTAAGCTTATATTTCGTTTATTAAGAGATTGGCAAGGAAAAAAATACTGTCACAATTTTCGTTTGATGGGTCAGTATTGCATATGAGCGTCGCCATATTAAAGAGGCCATGTCGTTTTTACATTATTATTAAAATATTGTACAATATATTCACTAAAATTCTGCTGAATCACACACAAAATAAGTTATGCAATGCCGCGTGGTTTTTAAATATGACCTGCCACGTGCAATGTTACTTCCTGTAGAGCTTAGGGGCCTATATATTTAAATAATTGTACGCCTCCCCCGAAAATTAATACGACATATTTCATTTCAATGACCGAAAATAGAATCACGCGTAAAAAGTTTCATAAATTCTGACGTAACATTTCCACGAGGTGATCCACCGCGTTATGCGTCTGTTGCGCCGCATAATGCAATGACATGAACCGTGTATGAGCATGCGCATTGGATGTAAAACATGTTTGCACACAATAAATAGACATGGGATTCAGTTGGCTTCGCCTTTAAAAGATGATATGTCGTCTCAATTTCCACGGAGGCGTACACTTATTGTTACTCTAACTAGATATAAAACAAACACGTTACACATTTTAAGTTACTATATTGCGTTATTGCACATAAATATTGTCAGTATGGTGTACAGCACGCTAGGAATTACGGTACTTAGGCATTACAGATAAACTCCGCCTTTCTCGGGCGCATTTCCTACAATGACTAAGTAATTCGGGTACGTCAGTGCCTTTCGGAGCGTCAGCAGTGCCCTTTCGGGGCGTCAGTTTTTCAGTGTTCGTGTGATCGGTTTGGTACCCTTTGAAATGGTACTTTTGTTTTTGTGTGGAGTGACTTGGTGTGTGTGGCGCTTGGGTTTTGTTAGTTCGGTGGATTTCGTTTCACGCGATATAGGTTTTCTCCGGTTTTATTTAGGCCTCTGGCCAGTGTTCGTTTTTAGTCATTTAAAAAGTACTAATACCAGGGTACGACCTTATACTGCATACGGGCTTTTTTCGTGCGTCACTGCTCTTCGGTGCGTCAGCGCACTTCGGGGCATGCACTTTCGGGGCGTCATATCAGCATTCGTGTGGTAAAGAAATATTGGTTTGTTTTTGTGTGGAGTGATTTTGTGCGTCGGTGTGTGTGGCGTTCGGTCTGTGTTAGTTTTTCGTTCAATGTGTTATAGGTCTCACCCCGGTTTTCTTTGGGCCTCCGGCCAGTGTCCGTTTTAGTCACTCAAAAAGTAGTTGTAGTTAAATAATCTAATTCTCGTTTACTAAGTGATTATAAAATGATAGTCATTATTTTTTATGGACTAGACTTCTAATTCAAACGAGCATCGTCTTTTGCTATATATCATCTTCAACATAATTGTACACTCAGAGTACAATCACAGTACGTCTGCTCCGCAACAAAATACAGTATAGTAAGTTATGTACAGGATATGAAATGCCACGTGCAATGTCACTTACTACTGTAAAGCGCATGGATTTTAGTTCAAATTACCTGTACGCCTCATAGAAATATTGAGACGATATATTATATACTTTGGACTACAGTCGGTAGAAAACTACTGGCCTTATTCTCCTATAGCTAAAATGCTATTCTGGTATTACGTCTCGTTGGCTGTTTCCAAAGTACTTTGTGTTGTTTAAATTAAACGTACCGGACTAGGTCCTAATTATATCCAGGATTTAATGGTAGCATCAGACCGTGGTAGAAAAATGCTTCTCAAAGAGCCTCGAGTGAAATCCATGTATGGGTATCGCTCGTTTGCGAAAGCTGGACCAAAATTATGGAATACGCTTCCTGACAGCCTCAGACTCCATGA
>JAODFY010237809.1:0-10015 GCA_027580055.1 Paracaudina chilensis | reverse complement strand
ATATATCACAGTATTTGTATTACGCGTAGAACGTTCTTGCCGTATCAACCTAGTGTTATTGGTGCTTCAGTTTCCTTCGCTTGACGTCATTCTCCGTGTTCTAGTTCTGTGTTCCATTCTCAATATATCAATGTTTGAATAGTGGATACAGAGGCTGCCATTTTTTTAAATGACTTGAAGTAAGTATAATATGACATCACCGAGCCACTAGGAGTCAATATATATTTTTCTTCTAATTTAGACCCTTTTTTTTAAATTTTAAGTTAAATGGAAATTTTGTTAAAATTGTTATAAACATTTGTATTATACCGTGTGTTTATCTTTCACAAATAAATTACCAAATTGTTCAAATATTTTTCTATTACCAGTGTAAATATGGATAAATTAAAATAGAGAAATACAAAAGGAAATTGACTTGTAGTGGCTCTGTGATGTCATAATGGACTTACTTCAAGTCATTTTCTGAACAAAAGGCAGCCCTTGTATCGCTGAAAGTGCACCATTTAAACAGTGGTAATTTAATGCTGATTGCAGTGTTTTGTGTATCTGTTTATCCTCTTTCATATAAACTAAGGTTACCTGTTGGGATTATTTCCCCTAAAAAACTGCTTGAACTCTTTGTAACAAATTAGTCCTCTGATAAAAAATGTCAAACTATAAACAGTTGTTTTAATAGCATCAGCAAATGATTATTTTTGTTGTTAGGGGGGCAAATGGTAAGCTGTGTTAAGACAATTAAACTGGAAACTAAAAATAGCAAGCACAGTGTTGGACATCACAAGCACATGAAGTTGCTGTTTAGTCTTAAAAGCAAAATAAAAAACAACCATTAAATTAAGCCGTGCATGTGATGGTTATGTTAGATAGTTTTTATGTGGCGACAATCCGTAGAGTACCTGTTCGCTGTCAAGCGAGTGGGTTCGTTCCAAACGAATAGATGGCGGAGACTGTAAAAAATGAGGGAGTGGAGAGGGGGTAAAAGCTTGCCTCCGACATTCTCAAACATTATTCTTATCATATCTTTAAAAGATTTCTTTCATATAAGCTAAGGGTATCCTCGTTGGGTTTATTTCTCTTTCGCAAGAAGGTAATATAATTGTTTGCATAAATAAATTTCTGGATTTTTTCTAGAAATTTAATTTAAATAAAATTGTCCACAACATAAATGTAAATTAACTGACAAAAATATAACCATTCCACTGAAAAACATTTTTTATTTTTTTTATTTTACATGCTTGCTTCCATGCAATAGTATTCAGGGATTACCCGATTGATACAAGCACAAAAATGCTATCCACAAAATCTGATGCTTCCAAACATCATTGCGACATACATACCGTATTCAGATGTGCACTCCGTGACGACAAACATTAATCAACGCCCATCTATTAGGGTTACTGATTCCCAAAACAGATATATACATGTACGATCTTATGCTAAGGGCCAATGGCTACTACCCAAACTGATAGCTAGGAGGCGTGGTGGTGTTTTAGTATCATGCATCCATTAAAACGTCCACAGATCAAAGTACAAACCAAATTCTAATAATAATGGTTATAATGAGGACTTGCTAGAGCGCCTAATGCAGGAAGCCTCTAAGCGCTTTACAACATTACCACTGGTCTTTGGTATGACTCATCCCCCACACAAACGTGGGTATGCAGCAGATCGAGATCAGCACGATTTGACAAGCCACACCTCGCAGGTACCCAATTAGCACCTGGGTAGAGAGGAGCAATCAGGATAAAGTATCATACCCCAGGATACTACGGCAGTCCGACCAGGACTGGAACCCGAAACTTCTGGATTATGAGACCAAGACCTAACCACTTAGCCACCACTCTCCAGTATACACCTGGGTAGAGATAGGCATTGAATCCTCCTGCCCAAAGACACAAGTGCAGTAACCCTAACCAGGATTAGGAACTTTTAATCCATGAAGTCCAATGCCTTTATAGCTTCTCAGTGATCACGCTTATCAAAGAGTAAACCAAAGCATCTAGCGAGTGCAAGAAGTTGAATATGAGAGATCTGGTTAATTGACATTCAACTTGAGGAATGACATACTAACATCCTTTCACACTGGCTACAGTATCTTAACCCCATATGCATTGACCACAACTGATACCCATAGTTGATCCCAAGACATGCCCCAGTCCCTAGCCAGTGTTGACCACAACTTATACCCATAGTTGATCCCTTGACTTGCCCCAATCCCTAGCCAGTGTTGACCACAACTGATACCCATAGTTTATCCCAAAACCTTGACTCAAACTTACTCTTATACGCAACAATATCTCCAAAACGTTTGCTCTTTTAAAGAAATGAGGATGGGTTAAGAATTATCTTAGTACCTGGTCTGGCTTGAGCCCTGGTGGAACCCACGTGTACTCCTCAAGGATGCACCCGCTGTCATCATCCGATGCAGAGTTACGCTGGAAATCTGTCAACAGCTTCCTAACACTCTTCTCTGGATCCGAGCCCATGACTTGGTGATCCTCTTTCGGGCACTTGCAATGAAGGCAGATTTTTCTGAAGAAAAAACATGACAAAAGAACCCCCTTAAAATTAAATATAAATTGTTGAGACGAAGCGTTGGTCCGTAACTACACAACAGAATGAATGCAATGTCCTATTATCGTAAAGCTGTCTGGCGAAGATCAGCTGGGGGGGTTCCAATTAATCAAAGGATAGCATTTCACACTGGGCGTTTGCATAAGATTTAATGGTGTAACTAAGCTAATATGTGGCGGGTTTATTTAAGAGGGATGAATCACTGATGCATTCTCGATTTCGACCAATTGCTCTTGTCAGGTGGCCGCCGAAAGACAGTCGATGACAATTTTGCAGAAAGCTCCAAAAGGAGGAAGACTTGAGAAAAAAAAGAGCATTCTAATTAAAGAGTGGGGATGCTCCACAAGGTGTACTATATGAGTTGAGCAGTGACATTAATACAAAGATGGGTGACTCAGGCCAAAATGCAGCATGGCTGCGATGGTAACGGAGATACAAATTGCATCAGATCGATTCCGAGTGAGAGATAAAGTTGATGTCCCAGACGGATAGCGGTGTAAGAAGAACAAAGTGACTTGATTTGGATTCAGTGATTCCGAACACAATTACAAAATTAAATGTAAGGTCAATTACGCGGAAGGTATAATACACCCTATCGGAATGGCATGTAGATCCATAGGCAGCGACTAGATCTATAGATAGATTGAGATGAAATTGGAAGTTATATAGCTTGCCCACTGTATGATTAAGGGTTTCAACCAAATCGAGACAACTGTTACACAAACTGATGCATTTGTTAACACTTATTAAAGATTGTAGGATATGACAAAACCTCATTATTATTCATAATTAAGAAATAATAAGGTCATCTTCTACACTAATCACCAGTCTGTGCAGCCTTGCACATTACGCATGAAAGCTTAACAAGCTCATTAGAAGTAATGATGCAGCCTAGGGCTGACTCTACCAGTTAGCAAGACAATGGACATTTTACAGCAAAGCATCATTAAAAATACCAATCTTTAAAGTAAACAAATCATCAAACTACTGCAAGGCATTGAAAGGCTTTACTCTTTTTCCCCCTCCTCTTCTAAATGGTGTTTTGGTTTCCCCTGGTATCATATTAACAGCATTGAAAGGCTTTTTATACTCTTCCCCCCCCCTCTCCTCTTCAAAATGGCATTTTGTTTTCCCATGGAAGCATATTATTGAACAACACATTATTTCACTTTGTGTGAAAAAAGTGAAACCTTTTGGTGATCCCTTAAACCAAGGATTGCAGATATTATGGATGTTACAATAACTTTTGGACACATATTCAATGACAAAAGGCTGTGTATCTACTGTATCTACAGAACTAAAGTATTGTATGAGTAAGTTGTATGATATATTATCCCCCCCCCCCCTCATCCTTAGTATTTGAGCATTATTGTTATCTTAAGATGTCTACATTCCTGTAAGTACAGTACATCCCTGTAAATATTACTGGGGGAAGAGGTATGTTTAACATATATGGTTACATACACAATATTCCACCATCCCCACCCTTACACATGTCAAATTTCTGATGTCCCCACCACTACTAATAACACATTTCTACTAATATGTACTAAATAGCCATGGGGGGTAAATGCACTTTAACCTCAAAATTTCTTCATTTAATTAATCCTGCTATTGACACATGTTAAAGCAGAATGAACTAGATTTTTTGTTTTGTTTCAAAACTCTTTAATGAAAGTTTCAGCATTAAAAGAAAATATTTCCTTGAAAGATATCCTCACAAATACAGTAGTTTGAATGCTTCCAAGGCTCCAGGCTACAGTACATATATTTGTTTAGTGTGGAGCTTATGGTCTAATATATACAAATATATGCTTAATTTTTAATTTAATAAGCTTCCATTAATTTCACCAAGCAACAGCTGTTGTTTCCCATTAATAACGTTTTGGAAACTTGAATATTAAAAGTTGATGTTTTATGGAGATTGATCACGACTGGAGGCGGGAATATCTCAACTTGGTCTAATAATTGCTATAAAGATGCTTCACTGAACTCTTTTATCGTTTCCTGTTGTACATATTTCAAAATTGATGCAAACACTGCAACATAGCCGCCAGCATCTGTCCACAGATCCATCATGGATCTGTACCAAGTCAAGGTTACTCTATTCACACTGATATATGGGAGCATCCTATTGACTAAGATTCACCCAAAATCATGCTTAAATTAAAAAATAATGTAAACAGGAAATGTATGTGTACTGTAACTCATTGGGTGTTTTTTTTTATTTATGTTTCTGTATGAATTATTGACAATTGGACTGAATGATTAAAAATAGCAAACTAAGAGAAAAAGCCATATTTTGCAGAACAATTAAACCCTGATAGCGACTAAAAAGATAATCAGATTTTTAACGATCAATACCTTTCCTGACATATAGTGCAGTTTACATGCAGTTATCACATATGCAAAATACTTACTTTATTAACCAGTACATATGTACCTGTTCACCAGGGGTATTACAGTACATATTATGCCACCAAAAACCCAGTTAACTATTCTTACAAGGTTCCTCGTAGGTCGTGATTACTGTGTCTGACCCAGAGACATGAAATTGATGATCTGGCCGGGATATGAACCTACAATCTCAACGTCCTAGCCACATGATCAGGCCAGGATATGAAGCTACCATCTCAATGTCCTCACCACTTCACCAGCATGCTCTGTAACTTTGTAACCACTTACTGACAATCCTTATTAGAGCCTCTCATGTATTTTGCATAATACAAAATGTACTCATACTAACTAAGAAACTAGTCGTACATTACAATAGCTATTGGTTGTAGTACTGTATGACCTATCATAACCTAATAACTGGCTAATTTACCACAACCATTCTTTGATTGACAGGCCATTGTCCGTTTTTCTCTTTACTTTATTTGCATAACATTTATCAACACATAACATACTGTAGTAATTCAAATTTCAAACCAGTAGACCTATACAACAATACCAGAGTTAATACCTAATGTCAACAACTTTTTACTCAACATTAATTTCCTCAACCATTTGACCAAATTCCATAAAAATCTTCTTTTGTTCTATTTTGTTTCCGTCCTACCATTCTTCCGTATGATGACACATTCAAATTACGCTAGGGGCATGGACATTCGGGCAAAGCCGACACGAGCCGCAAAAATTTTACTTTGATACCGGCTCAATATATTCCCGGAAGAGCATGAAGTGACTTGCCGCTTTGTGCGAATCACTTAAAAGTCCCCTCCAACCAAAACACAAGATGTATAATCCCCAACCACAAGCAATGAGAAAATGAAAACATCAAAAAATTGTAGGAAAAGTAAAATGCTGGTCAGATTAAATGACATAGTTTGGGAGTGTTTGCCCCCCTACATTTTTCCCCCAAGAGGATTTGTCTGACTAGACACAAACCGACTTTATCCCCTCGCAAGGAGGTTCACAAGAATTTTCTCTGGATTCCATATATATATATCTAGAGGTAAATACAGACCCAAGTGATCAAAAAATGAAACTGCAGAAGAATTCCCAAATGTGCAGGGCTTAAAAGCATTAAATAGACTTGTCTCTGAATTTGTTTAAAAACAGAAATTATCACACAAAATTCTTGTTCAGTGTTCCCAGGAGGGATCTTTTCAAATGAATGACTAAACGTTTTCCCCCCTTTTATGGGTGGCTTGGTTTGTAGGCTATGGTGCCGTCATTGGGGGCAGCCGGCCCCTAGGACCAAATACAGTGGAGCATTCAATGAGGAGACTGCCCCATGACTCAACATGTATTTATACTACTACAATAAATCGACAATGATATATAGCTCAAGGAAAAAAGGGGGATTTCAGAAAAGTTTTAGCATGGATCAAGTCTCCCTCTTTCACATGATGCATTATTTAACTCTCGCTTAATCTATTAGATTTTCTTTGTAATTCTATGAGACACCCAATTCTAAACAAAGGTTTCATGTTTAATCGAACCCCATCCCCTTGAGACCAAATGAGAAAGGGAACAATGACTCAGCAAAAAATATGGTGGTCTTATATAATAGTTTAAAAGCACAACATTTTTAAAGGCTATTTAGACTTATTTTTAAATTAAAATGGGGAAATATCGTTTTGTAACACTATAAGAGTTGAGAGATGCATATTTCTTTTGATTTTTAAAGGAGAATGAAAGTCTGAAATTTTCTTTTCATGAAATTATATGAATCAGATGTGTATGACATTACACATCTTCCCAAATAGTTGTCATAGAACCATCAGAAGCAGGAATGTATATTAATGTAAATTTCTTTGTTTTTGCTCCCACATTTTTCTCATGAATGCACCTACAAATGAACATTTCTTGTGCTGATTTTTTGAAGATCAAGATAGTACTAACTTGATTTGAAATTACTTTCTCCAAACCTGGTACTCAAAACCTGGCTGTCACTAACACAATTATGATTCGATATCATTCGATCTAGCATAAAACGGAGTGGGAAAAACTATCCTATATTACCTGACAGACTG
This sequence comes from Paracaudina chilensis, assembly GCA_027580055.1. Lineage (NCBI taxonomy): Eukaryota > Metazoa > Echinodermata > Holothuroidea > Molpadida > Caudinidae > Paracaudina > Paracaudina chilensis. The sequence goes on along the minus strand of JAODFY010237809.1, from coordinate 2,960 downwards.
GCGCCCTCCATTCTGTTTCCCCCTATATTCTCCACCTTTGTCACGATGCATACATACATACTGTACTACTGCTAGTCTGCTAACAATAAAGGTAATCCTCACATTACAAAATTTTTCTTTTTTGACAAGGCTCGAGCCACTGAAACCCCTAACCTAAGAATGTGTTTCCTGACACAATCAGGTTTTAACAGGTAATTTGATAGGGCTCGAGCCATCAATTTTTAATTCTGTAAGGAATGGGTAAACAATAAATGCATTTCTTATGTAGCACATTTCATGTACGATGTTACATGTATCTCAATGCGCTACACATATATTACCCTGGTCATTGGTACAACTGGTCTGACCCACAAACACACACACGTTTGCACAAAGGCAGGAGATTAGGAGAAAGGTCCACCTCGCAGGTACCCAATTAACACCTTGATGAAGAGGAGCAGCTGAGATAAAGTGCCTTGCCGATGAATGGACCCTTAAGCGACAGCCCGACCAGAACTCCAACCCAAAACCTCTGCTTTATGAGACTATAACCACTCGACCACCATGCTCCTACAGTGAGCATTATGTATACAATTTATCTAGCCTCCAGACTGGTTTATAAATATCATCAATAACAACAGCAGGCGTGGCATATATAAGGTTCACTGCCATCTCCAGCTGTGCCGTCCTTTGTGTTTGCTCTGTAAGTTGAATATTTAAATAATATGTTTGCTGATCTGTTTTGAGTCAAACTGTCAGTTTAATATGATCTACATATTAAAACTAACAAGCCTCTTCAGCAGATTTGCCCACTTTGAATAAATGTTTGCACAACTCCAGAAAAGCAGATGACAGGAGAGAGAGGTCGCCAACTTTCAAACTGGGTTAAACCATCCATTATTTTTCCTGGGGAAGTTTTGACAGTGTAGTCAGGTTAATATACCCTTAGGATACAGGCTTTAATTATATAGGCTTTAGCAGCGTACGTACTTCACTGCAGATTATTTTCAAATAACAGAGAATAGAAGTGGGGAAAATATAGATTGTCCCAAATAATAAGAGCAAAGCGAACTGGCCATAGCAGTACGGTAGGTCCGAGGCTTACGCTTGACCTGTCAAATTAAAATAATCAATGATGATCTGTTTGCACCCAAACCTTAATGGGGAACAAAACGCTCAGTTGAAATCTGCAGCTCTGGTTCTAATAGAAATCAAGTACAATGTTATTAATTGAGGTATATGCATATTCAGGTTATTCCCAAACTATAGGGTCCCATTACATACTTTTTAGTTTTATAATAGCTGACAAGTTTCAAACCAAACTTAATTTGCAAAACCAAGGAATTGATAAATAAGATTTCTAATCCATATCATATTTTTTTTCCAATCACAGGCCTTATTCCATATATAAATGTGTTCAAGTTCCATGCTTACTACATGTTTTTCCATGCATATGTTATACTTTCCATGCCTATTCAATATATATTTGTTCCAGTTCCATGCTTAATCCATGTGTTCATGAATATTTCATGTGTTTTCCATGCTTATATATATATTTGTTACAGTTCCAAATTTATATAATCCATGTTTACATGAATATTTCATATTTTCCATACCTCTTCAATATAAATTTGTTCCAAGGTCCATGCTTACTCCATGTGCTTCCATACACATCTTGTTTTTCCATGTTTATGCAATATTTGTTTCCAGTTCCATGTTTAATCTGTTTTAATGAATATTTCAAGTGTTTTCCATGCCATTTCAAGTGTTTTCCATGCCATTTCAAGTGTTTTCCATGCCATTTCAAGTGTTTTCCATGCCATTTCAATATATATTTCTTCCAGTTCCATGCCTACCCCCATGTGTTTCCATGGATATTTTCTTTTCTATAAATACTTGAATGCAGGCTCCATGTATTTCCACGCATACTTAATGTTTTCTATTCTTATCCAATGTAATTTGTTATCAATGCTTTACTCCATGCTTATTCCATGAAGTTCCCTTGCTTTTAACATGTGCTCATACCACGCGACTCCCATGCCTATTTCATGCAAACAATTCTCACCCTGAATATGCTAGAAATCTGCTAGAATAGTCAGCTTGTTTTCTCTCATATATCGGGCTGCAACCAATGACAAAATTCATGGGTAAGACCTGAGAGTCAATATCCATTTAAGCAGGACCAAAGTACTTAAAGAAACCTTTGACAAAGTACACATGCATGACATATATCCCATAATAGAATCCAACAGAATCAGTTTACAGTTTCAACTTCTAGTGGGTGTTAGCCAAAACGGCACCCCTAGGGCATATTGTCTCACCAGAAATGTGATTAACTCCGGAATGGAATATTAAGTGATGCCTCGGAAAGAGGTTAATTATGCATCTGATTTCTCCTGTTTTTTTAATGTTTTTTTTGTTTTTTAAAGTTTTCAGATTTGGGACAGATGTCCTAAAAATCACCTCCAATGGGTTCAATTCAAATTGCATTTTGCAGTCTAATGCATGGAATTAAATAAATGGCGTGATGACAAGAAATGGATGGAATGTATAAAAATTCATTGTCTTCCCTCTCTATGCCTGGGTCTTTTAAACTTTCCCTTCCCTGAACCCAAGCTTTCCTTGAAGTTCCTTGAACTACACTGTAGCACAACCCGTTTTCACATAAAGACACAACCCACTTCAAATCAGGTCACACACACAAAACAATGACACAATAGTTTAGAAACTCTTGATCTCTGCGACTTCTACTATCACCAGTGACATAAGCAGGATTTAGTAGGTGGGGGCAAGACATATGATTCCCTGACTGAAACTGAGGAAGGGTTTAAGGGGAGGGGGCAAAAACTGTTTACAAAGAGGACCAGTTTAGTTGCAAAAGGACGGGCTATCATTTTACAATTTTTATTTGGACCATCTATTCAAATATCTCCTGCTCCTCAACTTTTTTCTTAAATACCCTGGCTGAGTGGTTCCCTCCC
>JAODFY010237798.1:0-10015 GCA_027580055.1 Paracaudina chilensis | reverse complement strand
AGGCCAGTTCGAGATTCGAACCCTGGACCTCCGGAAAGCCAGTCGGACACTCTACCGATAGGCCACGCTCCCACCTTCGTGGCCTATCGGTTGATGACACAGTGCATTCCCCCACACCCTTACCTTCCCTGACCCCCAAACTTCTCCACATTATTTGAAAAGTGAATGATGCCTCTGGCATAAATACATTGTAATGTGCTAAAACAATATCAGAAAGTTAGGCAGGTTCAAGTGAAGCTGATTTACCCATCAAAGGAGGAGCTGGTACAGTCCATCACCATGTCCCTGTTTCCTTTCATCTGTAAGTACTCTTCACAATTATCACAACCATCAGCCTCAAACTGGTCAAATGTCTGTTAAAAAAGGAACACAAGTTTAAATCATGATTGATATCTCAAAGAAATATGTTAATCACATATGCACCAATAAATTTGGTAACTTTTAAAACAGGTCTTGAACAGCATTAAATATCAATTGGTCCAACTCCCAGCTTCAAATCTTATTTTTTTACCTGACTTTGGTACTTCTTGATATATATATTTTCTTATGGGAAGTTCAGTTTGTTCAAACGTTTATATACAATTGCATGGTAGTACCTCTGATCGTGCACATTTATTAAGCATTGTTTTATACAACCAACAAATAATATTAGTGCTTCTAGATGAGGATTGCCAAGTATCATCTTTCGTGAAATTACGTACAGCCACCATAACATTTTTATTTTTATTATCGGCAAGCTGGCTAAGACAACCATGTGTTCGTTCACTGGTGTTCATTGTCAGGTAAATGCCTACATGTGCTTTTACAACTACCAGTTACCATCTACCGTACGAAAGATTTTTAGTACAACTATAGAATACAGGTCCACTTCTCAATTCCTTCCAAGTAATTTGCCAGTGCGTGATAACTATTCTAAATAATGAGCAACTCTTGTTTTGCGTGAGAAATTTACATTGCCACTGCCAGTGCCGCAGTGCGTGATAATTATTTTAAATAATGAGTAACTCTCATGCTTATTTCATGAGAGTTGGTCGCCCTGAATAGAGTGAACTGGTATTGGGGCGCACTTGTAAGGAGTGAACCTGAATTGATACGATTGGTAACGTTACAATTGGTTTTTGGTTGAACTTGTTTAGTGTTAGTGGCCTCTCTTTCAGTTCCTCCTGATGGTCAACGTTTACCACAAAAGGTATCAATTCCGCGAAATTCAGGAGCATTGTGTAAATTAAAAAAAATGGCGACGATATAAAACATTTAAACCATTCATTGTGATGACCCATTTACCTTTATAAGAGAACACAGAAGACATGCTCTTGTATGTCTCAGTTCGGTTGGTACGACGTCCATAATATTCAGTAAAGTAAAGTAAAATGTTAACAAGTAACCTTTTCTTCGTCAAAGTATTTCAAGTAAGCAAGTGACCAAAATTCTTATTATGATTATGCTAGGCTAGTTACGTTACTAGCTAGACATTCACTGAACACATGTGGCGCTAGTTAGGTAATGGAAAGTCCCTGATTGCCACCTTCCACGTACTTCCTCTTTTGCGTTTGTTTCGCCGTTTTAATAATATCACTCATGAAGATTCTCAATAGCAATAGCAGCTAGTTAAGCAACAACAGCTAGCTAGTGTCCAAGCTCCGCGTATATTTTTATGTATATATGGATTCACAGAGGTCATTTTCGCTTCTGTAGTAGCTTCTGTCCTTGCAGGAAGTCAGCAAAAGTCACCATGGATGTCGGTAAGAAATCTGTAGGCTAATATAACAATTAATATTACAAAATTTCGAAATGTCCACATATTTCTGATTTGGGGTATTTTGTAATCGAAACATATCCAGAGAGCCACTATTTAACGTGAAAATGTCCTTATGTAATCCCATGGTTACTATATATTCACCACAGAGTCGGAAAGTAGCGGTTCCCAAACTAATGGGAGCTTATAACTGCTGATAGAATAGAGAATCCCGATGCGGAAAAGCTATAACATCTAACTTTATCAATGACTTGAATCATTCTGTGTAAAAAGCCCACACCCCGCCCATAACTACCGCCGCCTAATCGTGAGTGTATATGTTTTAAGAATTAAAATTAAGCTTAGTCCTATTAAAAATAAAAACACACAATTATCTTAATTAACCTTCTGTGCCACCTTCGGCTTCACCCTTATATCGAAGTTGCCGGTAGTCACAATATAAGCTATATATAAATGAAGCGGATGAAGGTAGCACAGAACGTTAGGAGATTTGTTTTAATGCGGCTAAACCTATCGCCCTAACCTATACTTTAGTGCGTCTATCATTCTGTGTCACCACCATACTGTGAAATACTGAAATGTAAAAAAAAAACCTTGCTGTGAAAAGTGGTAAGTAACGTTACAAAACGTATAACCGGTCTAATTATTATAAAGGCCTTACATAAAGGCCTAATATGTTACAGATATAAACATTAGTTGGAACGAATTATGAGCGTTATTATATGTTAATCTTAAAAAAAAAATATATGGTCGACATGGAAAAACGAGGTGCATGTCAGTGTTTTTGGTACACACTCGGTCGAGCCTGGAAGTTTGGATGAATTGTGACTGCTAGTTTCAAACTGCGGTCGCTGCACCACAGTGTGTTAGCAGGTGTGTCGAAGTTCCTTCTATGTCGTGTAATTCTGTGGTAGGCCTATATGTACATACCATAGTGTACTTTATGAAGGTCAAAATTGTCATCCGAGATCATAATATAAACAGAATGCACGCATACATGAGGTTCATTGCTTTGTTGTGACGATTAATAATTAATTGGGTCAAAAAATTTGGGCCGAAAAAAATTGGGCTGCACAAATTTTGGGGCAAACAAATTTTGGGCCAAAAGAATTTGGTCCAGAGGAATGTGGTCCAAAAAAATTTGGTCCAAACAAATGTGGTCCGAATTTTTGGGCCCATGTGTACCGACTTAACTAACGAACAACTTATACCAAGATTGGATACAATCCGACTTACCGTTGCAAACTTGTTGCAGTTTGAAGATAATGCAAATTCAATAATTAGTTGATGGACCCTCTTGGCAACCGTAGCATCAAAATAGAACAAAAATAATTCAATGACCAAATCTCCATTGACTTAAATAAGTGTGTCACTAAAAGTCAACATTAGTGTGTGCTAGAGTGTAAATTACACACTGTAGCCAATGGGATTTTAACCAGTTTGTATGGGAGCCCATAATTGCCCTAATATTACTGTTTACGGCAGAAATAAGCCGCTCCCCCCCCCCCCTCATAAAATTGCACACGATCATGTACCTGTCAATGACAGACCACCATGCCAAGTTTGAAAAAAAATCTGATTTACAGTTACAGAATTATTGCAATTTTAAGGTTTTTTTACATTTGACCAATGACCTCAATAATTTTCATGATATGAGCACCAAAAACAATAGGGTTCGTCTACTTCACATGGGCCATCCACCCACCAAATCTGGTATTGATTCATCATTGTTGTGAATGCAAAGGTTTCTTTTGCTTTCAGCAAGGAACCAAAAATGTCAAAATCAATATTTTGAGAGGTTAAATTTGGACTAGGTCAACTTCGGTAAGGGTAACACATAGTGAGGCGGGACGAAATATAAAGTGCATACTGTCTTTGGGAGGGAAGGATTCACAGATTAATGTATATATGTCAAGCAATGCAAACCTTGTAAACCATAAAAACTTGCCGCACAATAAGTACATAGTCCGCATATGTGTCCCGTATGTGATTGTCAAACGTAACCTAGCTAAGGTAAGCCCAAAACCTTGTAAGCACGATAACTTCTGATAACGATTGTTGCTAATTTTGAGTATATACATCAGTGGTCATCAAACTGTTTTGGGTCGTGGGCTCTTGGCGGTAGCTCACTGAGGCCCATGGCCCCTCAACCCGCAACCAAACCCTACAGCGCTAAACAAACCATTTCAAATTTACATATATTTGAGGAACTTCTTCGAACACGACCTGGGGTCTCACTACAGTCACAGTGGCGATCAGGGGTTGTCACATGATGAGTGTTTTTCTGTTCCTATTAGTTACAGCCTGTACTAGTGTACTGGAAGTAACCGCCTGCCAGCCAAATCATCCTCGGATGCAGCCGAGAATAAATTGGATAGGAGTGCTGTTTTTAGCTCGGAAATTTATTGAGTTATTGAGTGGTAGTTATGGCCCCCAAAAATTGCCCCCAGTTTGAGAACCACTGATATACATGATCATTATTTTTTTAAATGTCATCTGAGGTCAACAACGAAAAGAAAAAAAAACATGTAAATAAATTTTGATCCAGCTTATGCTTGTTTGTTAATAAATTATTTACTCAATGCATTTATTTACCCAAAAAAGTATCTCATTTGTTTAGATTATTCGTTGTAACTTTCAGAACCTATCCCTATATCAATATTATACAACATGATACAAGCAATACACCCACGCAATTTCGCATCAAGTTTAAGGCTCAAATCATATTTGGTATGCAACGTAGCGAGCCCGAGTTGCCTAAAGAAAGTTGCAGGACTTATAATCAATGTTGAGGGGGGAAACAGGTTCACAATCTGTTTATATGTGAAAAGTGGATAGGAACTCTCTTTGGGAAAAAGCTGCGCAGCGGTCACCCGTAGGCAGGCCGCCTTCGGATGGTTGGGCCGGGCATGGCGGCGGTGTCGAACACAGCGATATCGACTGTGCGCTGACATTGGACCAACTTTGTTCCAACGGTGGTCCAGCGGCGAACCGATGCCGCCAGTGGTCCGCAGGCGAACGGACGGACAAATCACATGTGGGCGGCCGCTGAATGGCCAACCGTCGCGCCAAACTCTACCTGCACTTATGCCCAGCTTAAACTGCTATAGGTTGTACCGGCACGTTCAAAACCGTCATGAATTCCGTCTTATTTCTTTCAGTTGCTCCACCGTCTACCACCGCATCATCGATGGAGGTGAAATGCCCGGCCTGCGGCATCTTAGCCAAGTCGGATCGCTTTCCTGCGGTGGACATACCCGAAGACACAACAGTGAAGTCGCCACGAACAAACGAGCGGATGTCATTCCACGACGCAACCCTCGACTACATTGACCATTACTTCCCACACCTGTTGCAGACAACATACCGAGTACCCGCTTCGCTGTTCTACGACACGAGGGGTGACTTGGATTTACTAACGGATGCCGAAATTACGTCAAGCAAAAACCCGGAGCTTCTGTCCAAAGGATCGACCAAAAGATCACCACGCGAAGTCGTCGCCGACAGATTTCAAAAGGATGCCGTTGAAAAGGTCGTTGCTGCTCTTTATGCTTGGGGATGCTCTAGAGGAGAAGTGATGTTTATTTTAAGCGAATACAAATTTCTAAATTATTGCAAGCTGTTGAAGAGGACCAAAACAATTAAAGTGAACGGAGAGCATGATGTTCTTATATTACATCGTAAAATTGGTATCATTTTAATTGAAGTCAAGAGCGTCTCACATAATCGAGCGTTTAAAACTAAACGTGGTAACATCAGAGGAGCATGGGAACAAGTTTTGCGAAATGAGATTGCTTTCCGCGGTATAAATGCCAATTTGAAGTTCACTGCAGACATTCCGGTGTATCACCTTATTGCGCTTCCGAACCTCGCCGAGAAAGACTTGATGGCAATGAATGTATGTGGTTATCACAAAGAACATATTTTATATCAGGAAATTTTAGATTCGGCCGATAATGTTGATAAAATGGTAAAACCATTATTTGGCGTGACTTTTGCCAGAAGTAACTCATTCGTTCTAACGGATGATCAGTACAGACTGCTATGTGCGAGGTATGCTGGTTTTGCATCAGTTGTCCAAGTGCGCACAGTAGGAGATGCGGTTCGCAAAACAAATGCTAAGATGGGCAAACTGTTTCTCAATCCGGAACAATTAGCATTGGTAGCAGCGCCAAACCTTCGTAAATTAATTCTGACAGGAGAATATGGCACTGGTAAGTCTCTGGTATTGAAGATGCTGGCCGAACAACTTGCAAGCTCACAGCCACCGTATGCTGTATTTATCGTATCTTGCACGAACGTCTCCCATACTCGCACTATGGGACGTTTGCGGGAATCTAAGAACCATCTTGTTGAACACATTAAAGACATCTTGTCTGACTCGTCTCAAGACGAGAATATTACTGTATGGAATTTATCCGATCTTGTAAGACACTGTTTCCCAGAGAAGGATCCGTTCTCTGAACGCTTGTCACCATGCCTCATCACCAACATTGCGTCTTCTCTTATTGCTATGCATCCTGAAATGCAAATTGCTCTTCTCCTTGACGAAGTGCCATTTGTGCCAAGATGGGACTGGCAAACTTTGGAAAAATTTGCCAACCAAAACCCCGATATTTATTTATGGATGACATTAGCTACGGGAACGTACGCGGTGAAGGAAGGTGGTAACCCGGTATCTGTAGTTACTGCCAAAGCTCCCCGTGGGTTTTCTGTAACCCATCTCACTCGTTGTATGAGGATGACCCGCAACGGTCTTCGTTTTTATAAGGCGTTGCAAGAGCACCTCGGTGACAAGGCTCACTTGTTTATGGAATATGGAAATGCCGTCAATGGACCAATACCGCGGTGGTATGAACTGCCTTGTTGTTCTTGTGGGACCACTAAACCATTCGAGTGTAGCTGCATCGAGGACCGAATGTCCGGAACACTTGAGGTTGTATGGAAACAACTTGCTGGGGTTCAACCTTCACAAATTTCCTTTGTTGTCCGAGACTCGGTACAGGATACGGATCGCTTCCTCTCTTCGGTGCTGATGAAATCTTGCGCACGACAAAACATCCCATTGGAATCGTACTTGCCGTCAATGGGACAGCAAACACAGACTGTTCCTCATGACAGTGTAGGAGAACCTCGTGAGCATCGATCCAGCTGTAAACTCGTGGATATCTTCAGCTTTAAGGGTTGCGAAAGTCCTGTCGTGATTTTCGTTACCCCGTTCGGCTGGCCGTTAGTATGGGAACACCGCGACGGCCGACATGGATGGGACGACATATCACCACAAATCTCCCGTGCTACAGCGCAAATAATTCTGTTAACGTGGCCACAGGATGAAATGAACTTCTTCAGTTTACAGGCAGTAAGTGGTACAATTCAATCGTATTCAAAACCTCCCGACGATAACGACAAGTATGAAGACGAATTCGTACGAGTGATGAAATCTAAACTCCAGCAGGTTATCGAAACCTATCAAGAAGGGAACGATAATGAGTTCTATCTGAATACCTTAGTGAATAAAGGAGTCTTGGTAAAGTTTCCCGTGAAAACAACATACGGATAGTTTGAAAGAATTAATCAGCGGCATCAAACTCGATACTTTGCCCTTCTCCGCCCGCCCCAGCAATAACTGAGATTCGTGACGTGATGTTCGATGAATTTGAATTCAGTTGGATTCAGGCTACACATTTAAGTTGGAGTGACATATGTTCTGAGATATCACAGATATGTGCGTGATAAATTGATAATTAAACATCTTTGTTAAAGTATTAAATTTTTACATGTACGGTCTCAAATATTTGGGTTGGAAAACATTCTCGTATGATGTCGATGACATTGCATGCAGATATACGGTACCCCAACCAAAACATTTGACTGGGTACCTCTTTTGAGAAATTCTTCGTTGTTTCTCCTTCTTTATCTATACTATGTATGAAGGATATCACATATCACCAACATGCTTTTTTCTGTATGCATATTTCAGGTATGGCTATCTCAGCTAAAATGTCTCAGATAATATATATTACTATTTTTGCTTCATTATAAGAATTAAAGTACAACTTTTAATGATGTTTTCAAATGACGAAGAAATGTGCAATATTGTAATATACTATGCAAATATTGACGGAGAAACGTTTTAAATAAAGCATGGAGAGAGGTACATGGTATTTATTTTGTTAAATATTTTCTATGATATGAATTAAAATATAATAGTATAGGGAGTTATCATTGCTCTGAGCCAGGGCCGGATTCTTCAATGCTTGATGGGCCTGGGGCTGAGCTCTGGTCAGAGACCCAACATATGACTGTCATTACTCATTCATCAAAACCTTGCCGGACAAAATATATCCACAAAATCTGTCTTTATGATTTCATAATCCGTACAAGAAAATTACATTGCGGAATAACAAGTACATATAAATCGACATTTGAAACACAATCAATGCCAATAATGACATTTTTTTCATTGGATTTTGATCTTCATTTGGACTACGGTATTGCGTTGGAACAATTTAATGCTTTTGTGGACCTAATTTCAAAGGGCCGGGGGATGCAACCAACGGGGGCTGTAATTTGTATAATCTGAGGCTCGATTCCTTTGTGTTCAATGGGAGGACATGCGTGACTGTTTAAGACCTAGAGGAAGGGGAAAGCAATGTGTACGGAGGGTCAAGTATCTCGGAGGTTCAAGCTGATACGTGTATACATTTGTTGTAAATTAAAATATGTGAGACAGAATGAACTTTTAATCTTTGTTGTTTTTTAGTCTATTACCTTAAAACACACTAACTCCGTCGCGTTGCATGCGCCTACACACTATTCTACTCATTTGGAAAATTTTAAGACTCGTTCGCGAGAAATGAAGCGCAGAAACATTTTTGTCAAAAAAAAATCTGGCGATATCGTTCATTTTATTATACCTGCGCGCGTACGTCTGGGAATGACTCGGCACCTTTCCAAATTAAAACATCCATATAATTGGACTTAGTATATATATAAATATATTATTGCAGCACTTGGAACGGTAGGTTGCTGGGAGCAGTATAGGCTAAAGTATATCCCGAATTCCATCGGTAGCTTCCAGTAATGTGAGCCAAAGCATGAAGAGAGTCCCTTTCCAAATTTAAATGTTCCCCTCTTGCTTATCAGCTTGGTGCCCTCCAGGGGGTAGCTAGACCACTTCTTGCAGGGGGTGAGATCCATTTTGCCGACGTGCAGCGTCACCATGGGTGGGCGCGTAGCGATGGAAGACATTTTTGGACGAAAATGCCCCCTATGCCGGAAATGGCACTTCCCATAACATGCAGGCTGCATCTTGACATTCTTTGTTTCGAGATTTTGTGTAAGTGTATGGTACGCTATAGTAATGTGTGTGACTATGAGACCACGGAGCTCTGTTTATAGCATGACCATGTCGTGTATGGCCATTGTCGTACTGGAGCGTTTTCATTTGTGTGAGGGAGTAGGCAGATGATTTCTTACACCAAATTTGTTAACTCTGCCCGAAAGACTATCTAAGCGAAGCGCCACCATAGGTTGGCGCGGAGCGTAGCAAAAAAATAATAAAAAGTAACTACCTCTCAGATTGCAGGAAACGGCACTTCACAGGCTTGAAAAATTATAATACAAAATGCTTTCAACCGATTTTTTTCCCGGCAAAATGTCTATAGAGATTCGGGCACGCTGCTACCTGCGGCATAGGCCATATTAAAACGGCATGCAAAAACATCTGCTTCCAATGCTGCCCGAAATTGATGTGGCTCCTTTCCGATTTTCCAGCCCGAATCCTGCCATAACAAGCAGCAAAATTTATGCTTCTTTATACAAATTCGGGCAACGGGGCAAGATTACTGCATATTAAATTTCTGCAAATTGATTGTTGTGCTTCTATAGAGTTCCCGAAATTGTCTTGATATTTCGTGACGTCACAAAATTATAACACTAAATGAATTGATTTTTCGGGAAAATCTCGAGTCCAATGGAAATACATTTTGGGGGGCAGTCTGCCCCCTGCCTTGTACGACTATGTGTATGACATTGTGTAGACATGTCGGATCGCATAATAAATTATAAAGTCTCGACTATTTTCATCAGTGATCCAGTGAAAATCTTTTCTACTCCCATGCACCCTTCCCCCCCCCCCCTCCCCTCTTTCTCCCTCTTCCTCTCTCTCTTTCCCTTTTCCTTTTTTGCCGACTGCTCGTTGTGTGCCGACTGATCTACCTGCCAGGGGGTGTCACACCCGCTCCCCACCCCCGTAGC
>JAODFY010237797.1:0-16526 GCA_027580055.1 Paracaudina chilensis | reverse complement strand
CCATATGAATTGCAATTTAAAGAATAGTTTACTTAAAATGGAAATCAAATTCTGAAGAATAAAAATTAAAAGTATGAAGTAATGAAGTTGAGATAATGATTTTAAATTAATTTGCATTTTTTAATTATGCATCTGGCAACATTTTTGACATTACCAATTTGTACCATTACAATAGCAATCTTGGCTGTTGAGATAATGATTTTTTTTTTTAAACTGATTTACATTTCAATTATGCATCTGGCAACATTTGTAACATAACAAACAGATCATGTACAATGGTATACATTACACCTTTTGGTTTCATTCACATTGGGATTTATTGTCCAGATGAAATGGAAATCTTTGAATATTAAAACATTTTGTAAGTTTTACTTAACAATATACTGTATGTATAAAAGTTTTATTAAAGAACTTTAACATACCCTTTCAAACTCGTATGAAATCTCTGAAGAATAATTGTTGCCAGATGCTTAAAGTTAAAAGAATAATCCAGACAACAATAATAAATAATATGAAAAAAATGTAAATTTTTACCAAAACACACCATGCCAAAGCTGAGCCTTTCTGGTGTTTTCTATCCATCTGGAGATATTGACATTTGAATTTGAGCCAAATGACAAGATATTTGTAATAGTATGAAAAAAATATTCCCGTCCATACATGCACTTGCTCCATCTGTTATTGTGAACAAAGTGCCCTGTAGCCTATACATTGCCTTATACCTGCAGTAGTTGTTAGCCTACCATTAAGTGCCCTGTAGCCTATACATTGCAATATACCTGCAGTAGTTGTTAGCCTACCATTAAGTGCCCTGTAGCCTATACATTGCCTTATACCTGCAGTAGTTGTTAGCCTACCATTAAGCTACCATACATTATATGGTGGCTGAACCGCTAATCGCGCCATCATGAACAAATTGCTATTAACAACAATGCCGACTGGTTTTGACGCCTAGACTCATCGACTATGTAATATAGCCTAAAGTTTGTGGTACATAGGGTATGGAAAATTACACTACATTATATGTAATGTATTAATTTGCCAAAACATACCACATATGTAACTTTCAGAAACAACTGCCCCATTTTAGTGAGCGAAAATCGTTAGAACAGTGTCGTCTTCATGCACGGAGCCATGCTCGATTATTTGCCCAGTTCCACCGGAGGGCTGGCTATTGAGAAAAATCACTTGATATTGCCTTCCACATTGAAAGGCTGAGAACTATGTACTGACTGAAATCTGCTTCGAATTGGTTGGATGGGGAGGGAGAGTTTATACATGTAGGATATCATCGAGTCATTCAGCCTGCCCTGCCCTTTCCATAAATTCTACTGTGAAAGGCAGGGGACTTCGGACAAGTCCAGTGCGTGCTGCTGTTATGTCCGGTCGGGTCTTCCCGGCTATTTTGACCTTGAACTTCTGGAGAAGGTGTGTGAACCAGATGAACAGTTCAATTCTGGCCAGCTGCTCACCAAGACAGATCCGTTTTCCTTCGGTGAAAAAAAAAACATTCTTGTATAATATATATATGGAAAATGAAGAATTTGCCTTTCAATCGGGTTTTTATCTGGACTGGGATTTTAATTTTAAAATAATTATACAAACCCCTGGCAACATTTATGGCACATTATGCATTTTCTCTCCTCCCCCCTGCCAAATCTGGTAACCCCCCCCATCGCCTAGTTTTCTAGCAAACAAGAAAACCAAGAGGCTTTGTGATTCCTTGCTGTCTCAAATTTAAAATTCTGATGATTTGAAAAACATTTAACTTCCTGTCAAGATTGTATTTCCATACTGTGAGAAAGCTACATACAATAATGATATGAGTGACCTACATACCAACTATGAGTTTCATCCACGTTTCCCCTATAGAGTAGTTTTCAGCAATTGACCTATGTTGACTTCAAATGAACTTTGACTTCCTATGAAATCAATAGGGTGCATCTACTCAATATGGGTGATCTACTGTACATACCAAGTTACCAACTATGAGTTTCATCTAAGTTTACCCTATAGTTATCCCGATTACAAGGTTTTAGAAATTGAGCCATGTTGACCTCAGATGACCAAGTTTCCCCTATAGAGTTATCCTGATTACGTTTTCAGCAATTTATCGTGTTGACTTCAAATGACCTTTGACATCCTATGAAATCAGGGTTTATCTCCTCAGTATAGGTCACCTACATAGCAATTATGAGTGTCATCCAAATTTCCCCTATTGAGTTAGCCTGGGTACAAGGTTTTAAGTGTTTGACCGCTGTTGACCTCATATGACCTTTGAACTCATTTTGTACTAAGGATAACATTAATCCATATTGGGACTGCTAAGATACCCTGGTTATAGGCAGTGGGCTCGAGGCCTGAATTCCTTCATTTTTTATTCCATGACGCCCCAAAAGGGTGGGGTCGAATTTGGTACGGAATGAAAGCTTATGAGTTCAGGGCCAACATATCATTTTACACGCACAATTCTTGTTCGTTAACTCGTAGGGGTCAAGTAAGGTCAAAAAGTGGTCATACATGGGTCAAAAATTAAAAATATCCTAAACATTCCATCCAGCACACTTCATTACTCGTCTGGACATGGGGAATACAGAAATGTATAGTTTGCCCTACTTTCCAAGTATGAAGTAATGGACGGCCGTCAGGGATTATAGTATACAATTCATCTAGGCTTACAACTCCCGACAAAGGTGGTGAAATTCCTTGACGGGGTTGGGGGTGTGGTGTCACCAAAACACCCTGGTTTGGGAATCTGTGAGTGACAATACTTACCGTCTCGAACAATAATTACGATAAGTATCGGAGCGAAGTAGATGCAGTGTTCTCCAATGAGGGCCATGGATTTTATATGCCTTTCAAAATTATAATTGATTTTCTACATCATTTCATGACAGTTTTTACACACACATGAGCAATTGGTTTTGTTGGCATAAATAAGGTTGCACTATCAGTCAGTTGCAGAGGTTTGTATACCATACCTTTACCTGCAGAACTGTTCAAGTTCTATATCCCCCTGAGGAGTTTATATTGCAAAGCTTGTTTGATTTCCTGTGTTTTTTCGTGACAATAACGACACGGGCCAACGGCGAATGAGGACCATAACCTCATGAAAATGTTTCGGAGGCACCTGTCTAGGCGCGGTTCTAGCACCTGTCTAGGCGCGATTCTAGAGACATTATTGTTTTTTATGGGGGGTGGTGGGCTGGGGGGCGGGGCAATAATGCATTAATAGGCTTATTCATGTACTTACCTACGAATTCGTAAAAACTGCATAATTTGGGGGAGGACTAGAATTGAGAGCCCATATCCCCCTCCCCCGTAGAAGCGCACCTGTACCTGTCGCTGATGGTTTAGCCTCAGATGAAAACAAGGTCAGAAACAGCCAGGGGGTGACCACGCCCCACATTTATCTTTACTCCACATTACCACCTGTCCTCATAGACATTTTCACATAATGCATACACTTATGTCATGAATGGCCAGGATGTAGGGTGACATCGTGAAGTCGACTCAAGTGGCATAACAAGACTTTTCATTCAGGGGCAAGATTTTTCTTCGTCCAACAAACTCACTTGGGGCAGAGGGAAAGAGGTCTGACCGGGGGTTCTTGCCACCTCACATCCCTGCTGGTTATGCAACTGACCTAGTGAATCATTTATCTTGACCCCACATTGCTGTTCGATAAACTTTTTAAATTATGCATGCATGCATATGTGGGTGAGACCTAACTCACACAACCAATTGAATAAACATTCAACAAAATAAAATACCTACTGTGAGAGGACACAATTACCAAGAAATATTTAGCCTAAACCTGGTCATTGAAAAACACAAACCTCCACCTATCAGCAACTGTGCACTACACATTAGAAATTTGGAACATCATATCTCAGGCCTAGTCAACTATTAGCCTAAACTTGGTATGGTATGGTAAACTTTATTGAATCTAGCAAGGGAAATTACATGCTTGCAGATATAGATAGGACAGTAAGAACATGAAAACATTTGAAACACAATTGAAAGACAGGAAGCAGGGTAAGAAGATACATAAGACATTAAACAGATTATGGCAAGAAGAATAATTAACGATTGCACGACGAGTTAAAAATAATAATTGCTTGCTCCAGAAAAGATGAGGGGTATGGATTAGTGTATGCCTTCGGTGGTCTCATTCTGCCACTACGTGGAATAATATAATCATTAAACTTGTGATACAGGGGATGGCTAACATCACTTAACACCGAGGTAGGTTTCTTACGAACCCGTCTGTCATATCCACTGTTACGACCCACCCTCTTGATAATGTCATCAATAATCTTCTTAGGCCTACAATGTTAGATGTCTTATTTGTGTTGCCAACCCACAATACATACAGTAAGACCAGACACTGCCAATAATGGAATTATGAAATATAGATAAAATGTCTTGATTTATGTTAAAAACGTTCAATTTACGCAGACAGTACATACAGGGTCTCAAATGTTTTGTTATGTATTTGACCCCTATTGACCTCATATGACCTTTGACCTCTTTCAAAATCAATATGAATCATATACTCAATATGGGTAACATACGCAAAAAATTAATCTAGCTTGGGACCCCTGAGATAACGTGGTTACAAGCTTTGCGTCACACACACACATACACACACACACGCCAACGAGGTTGGACAAACTCGGCTTGGACAAACTCGGCCTGACACACATGAGTCAGAATCAACACGGCTAGTGATGGCAAGAGGCTGCTATACATCCCAGAAATAAGACTGTTCACGGTTGTTGAGTGAAACGCATTGTGGGTAATCAAGTAGGGTATACGAATAAAGCCCTACACAGAATAATTACAAACTAATAATGACTGATGTGTATGGTAGGATACGTTATTTTCGGTAAGAATTTAATGAATCATGGAATTATTTCACGTCATTTACATGCTATACAAATCCAAACTGGATACCCTTCCTTCTGATCCTAACTTCTAAATAAACTAGGTTCATTCAACGAGTTTTACAAACGATACTTTACATTAAGTATGTACGAATGTTCGCTGCTGCGCGTGCGTATTTGGAAACATAAATAGGCCTATTGTCTGCGTGTCATTCCGCGTGCACGTTTGAAATTAACTTTCACAGTTGCAATCGGTCTGACAGGTGGGTCTCGGGTTGTGAACCTATATAGGTGTCAGCCGGCTTGGAACTGTCAAACTTCATCAATTATTTTCTATATCACGCACAAGGGAGTTATTCTTTCAGCAGAGAATAAACATTCAGTTATGTGTAACCCGAGAACGACCTTATAATATACCCAAAGATGAAGATCCTCTTGGGTGAAACTAATGGGTGAAAGCTGGCTCATAACACCAAATTTCTCATCGTAGTTATCTATATAGTTATAGGTATAGTCTGTCTATACTGGTCTATTTTTTATACTTCATGGTCGTTTATGTCTACATTGAGGCACACACATTTACACGATGCGATTTTTCCACCGGTGTGTCGCACACGAGAATCGTACGCGATAAATGGTCACGCGCGCGTTGTCGCTCAGCTGCTAAAACGCGATAAATCTTTGGGTATAAACGTTTTTATTGGATCCACGATATTTCACGCAGTCTCATCGATTGCGGTAAACTCGAACAAATTACCTCTACACGATGCAAGAAAATCGCGTGGTGCGTGCAATACAATTGCGTGAAACAAAATCGCACGCGATATTGTCGGGTCGTGTAAATGTGGCAATACACGAGAAATAACAACAACAATAATAATAATATGCCACCTGAAAGGGATCTTATCATTAAATGTACCATCAGATCTAATCTTAGTACATAATTCGTCACATAAAACAACCACACGGTACGCATTTTGACAATCCCTCATTAGCATTGAGAATTATCCTTCTTTCACCAAAAAAAGATTTTGCGAATCGTTTACCTTGTAAGTTATGATTAAAAGATTCCATGAATCTTTCGCCTTATTTGTGAAGAAATTAGACCATAACTTGTATGAGAGTGCTGCATTTTGTCACCGAACCTTTTGGGACTAGTTATCGCCTATTCTCGGGGGTCGGATAACGGCGCGTTCGCGTTCTAGTGCGTCTCACGCTTCGGCATGTACAGTATTACTAGAGTGAAGCGCGCATGTTGCTGAAGTGAAGCGCACATGATGAAAGGATATTATATGATAATCGTGGTTTGCCAAAGGTTTATCTAAAGATATTTCTATATTGAATGCGTCCACATGAAAGAAGGTAACAAAAAATAAATTCCTGTCAAATTATCGGACTACAATGTCTTGGATCAAAATCACACAGAAATACCACCAATTAAACCGTTAAGGTCACTAAATCTATTGGTTGTTCTATATAGTCCAGTGAAGCGTTGCACTTGTATACAATATTAATTTTCTTAAGCAATTGTGGGTCTTGTCGTTGAAATACCGGTACGTCATATATAGATTTTTCACGTATGACGTCAGTGGCTAGTTTTGCATGGTAGGCTGAGCTATAGACGCGCCCGTCTCATGGACTTGGCCGCTCAAATGTGTTTAATTTGTTTGCGCGGTTCAATTATCACATTTAGGGGATATAGGTAAGAGTAAACGGTCTTAAATTTCATCGTTGACGTCGACAAGTCGATTGAGCAGACCGAGGCGTTTAGATTAGGTCTTGTGGTCTCAAACTCTCAATACCTCATAAAGACATTTTTCGTGTCATGTCAGTATCGCCCCTAATACATTTTGGAGAACTTAACAGTACATTGCATGTATGATATGCCCCCTGAACATTTTTGGCTCCCCTGAAAAAAAATCGCACCGCTTAGATACCTAACATGACTAAGGGCATGGTTGGGGCGTCCCTCCTCCCTCCGCTCAAACGGGTTTAATTTGTTTGCGCGGTTCAATTAACACATTTAGATAAGATATAGATAGGGGTAAACGTTCTTAAATTACGCGCTTGACGTCGACAAGGCGATTGAGCAGACCGAGGCGTTTAGATTAGGTCTTGTGGTCTTAAACTCTCAATACCTCATAAAGACATTTTTCGTGTCATGTCAGTTCCTTGTTATGCCCCGGCATGCTGAGACTATTTATTTTACTAACCCTCTCAAATGGTGTGTAGTTTGGATGCGCGGTTTAATGATAACAATAACCCCCTGATTGGAAAAGCGCTCACAACCGGGTCCTAAATTTGACTTAAGACCGATGATGACGTCATCAAAGAGGCTGGGCGACGAATGCTATCGCTCCAGGACGGGTACGTTCATTTAAAATAGTTCTATACTAAATATATTTATGAGCATTGTAAATTATTAAAAAACTTCTATACTAAATATATTTATGAGCATTGTAAAATATAAAAAACTTCTATACTAAATATATTTATGAGCATTGTAAATTATTAAAAAATAACACCGATCGCAGTCAAACTCGTACCACCTAAAATAATACTTTGTGAAAATTGTAGCATACTTAAAAAAATGGGGGGTAGGCCCGTAGTCAGAGGGGGCCATGGGCGGCTCCCCCCTATGAAGAATCAATCGCCCCTAATACATTTTGGAGAACTTAACAGTACATTGCATGTATGATATGCCCCCTGAATTTTTTTGGCTCCCCTGAAAAAAAATCGCACCCCTAAGATACCTAACATGACTACGGACATGGTTGGGGCGTCCCTCCTCCCTCATCCCTTAGTGTAAATGATAAACGTAAAAATATGAACTCTTACCTGTGCCGAGAGCTAAGAATACCATATAGGTGATTAGTGTAATCCTCTTGGCGTGGAGGTGCCCCATTGTGACGGAAACGTTATATTATTATTCCCCAAACAGATTAACCCCACTCTCTTTCTGCAGCGGATGGAAAGGGTCCTAGCAGGACTGTTGTTGCTTTTAAAATCAGCTCCTTCTTCGATAAATCAAAGTTGTCTGGTATAAAATGAGAAAAATAGGAAACACAACGTTTTAAACATTTGTTAAATTATCACCCCTATCCATCACCACCAATACGATATCAAATTCAGCAGGCTATATTGAGAAAGAGTCACTTTTTATATTTTGTAACGTTCGCCACCTAGCCAAACACATATATACGCTTGTTCCATGTTGGGTGGGCGTATTATATGAATTATGGCGTTGAATTTTGTCTGGGCGGGGTGAGAAGATATCGCCGAAAGGGCGGCGAATTTTAAAATGACCGCATTAACTATATGAATGTCAGCGTCGAACCGTTAACGTGGAATTGCTTTTATTATGTTTTCAACATATGTCTATATTTTTGGCGGTGGAGGGATCTTAAAATTACCATCTGCATTCGAGATATATTATAAAAAAAAATTAAAGAGTCTCTGAATTGAAATTGGAACTTTATGGGTGTGATATTTAAGTACAGTTTTAACAAACTCATAAATTAAAGGTGATATTTGTCAACATCCCCTGGGAGGCGTACAAATAATTGGGTGTACATGTACGTTATTGTAACTAATATCGTTATTAATATATAGTGCACGGGGACAAAGACAGTAACCTTGGGTCATATGAGTCATACTTATAGGCTTGGATGAACAGCCGTTTACAAGAAGGATGTAACATATGTGTAACTATGTCAAAAATAAATTAATAATTTACCACAGTATTATAAGCTGCCTTCCACTCATAGTTCCACTCATACCAACAAAGAAATGGGTTAACATGTACACTACCACATCACTGTGTGGATTTCACGCAGTTTACCGAGTGTGTGAGATTACACATTACAATGTGCAAAAGTCCATGCAACGTTGCACACTCCACCCAGAAACCAAAAGGGTTTACATGATTCTCGGATTATACTGCACATCACATTGTGTAATATTACACATGGCCAAGTGGCATAGAAGAACATGACATCGTTTACACACTATCAGTGACGTCACCACACCGGTATTTTTCGGGGCAAGTGGAGACATTTCAGTTCGGGGCATATTTTTTTTTATCAATATCACATGTATCGGGGCGCACAAACATTTCTGGAGGCACGTTTACCATACCACCTCCTCCCCGTGACGCTACAATACACTACAATGTGTTCAATTCATAATACTAGAAACTGTATGAAACCGTTGTCCATTAAATGATCTAGGTAATGTCTAACTTAACACATTATTTATGTTGTTTCACTTTAACAATTGTTAGACAATTTGTGTAAAATTAAATTTTGATACCGCTGTATTTTATGAAACCCCATCTGTTTTCGGCAAGTCTCATAAATGATTGAACTCGATCATTTTTTCGATATGCCGCTCAATAAAAAAAACATAAGGTACGTGCAACCGATGCACATTTCTCAAAATTAATATGAATGATTTATTAGATGTCATGATCGCTGGGATTATTTGTCGCCATCTTAAAAAACAACAGCATATGTAGCGGGGATATTACTCAGGGACATAATCGGACATATGTTCAAATATTACAAAATATGTGATTTGGTCAGTTGCCTAATCACAGCATGACCTTGGACATGTTAAATTACCCATATAACCAATTTGACTGTCACGTGTCCAGATGGCCAAAGTTTTTAAAGCACTAATCAGGGTTTATTTTTAACGCGTTGTCATCATGTATTATATACTGTGACAATGTATGAAAGATTCATAATTTGCAACAAATCCTACCGAGATTCTTCAAAAGAGTTGAATTATGTATATATATATTCTAGGGCACAAAATGACATGCGCACTTCACTCCAGCTACATGCGCGTTTCACTCTAGTAATGCTGTATATATGAAGTAATGCTGTACATGTCGGTGAGTGAGACGCATGAGAACGCGAACGCGTTATTATCCTGCTCCGAGAATAGGTGGTATCTAGTTCCAAAAAGTTCTGCGACAAAATAACAGCACTCATACAGTAATGATATAATTTCTTCAAATAAGGCGATTTACGTCGTTTAAAGATTCCGGGAGATTTTTCAAGGGAAATGAATGGCAAAATATCCTTTTGGTGAAAGAAGGGTAATTCTCAGGCCTCAAATCGCGATTACTGCTTTAATTTTAACCGCGCGTATTGAGCTGTTCCAAAAAACTCCATTGTTAACATCCACCCGCGCGTCCACAAATGCGCAATGCGAAAAAGACACAAGGAAGCAACATGCTTGGTACTTTGGACGACGGCGTTACTACAAAATTCCAGCTGACCAAACGGCCTTGTAAAATCGTGCGCGTCGGCCCCAGAATCCTCTAAAGGACATCGACCAATCAAATGGTTAAAAAAAATCAAGTTATAAATTTTCCTGGTTTTCGCCCCGAATTATGAAAGACCATCCTTCTTACCTCGTAAACCAATAACTCTAATTACTCTGAACCCCTGGTAACCCGTATCCGTCCTAGGGATAAAAATAGTCGTCAAATCCTGGCTGGGGGTTATCGCTAAGCATACATACTTGACGGATATTATGGAACTGTCTCATACGCCTTTTTGAAAATCATTTAAGTAGGGCAATTTAAATGTGCCATGGCATTTTGACGTTTTAGCAAAATGCAATACTTCGTCATAATCATAACATTTGCATCCACCCTGCATCCACCAGAGTATGAGGCAATGCTACACATTAAAAAGTCGTAGAAGAGTGCCTAATTTGCATGTATCCAAAATGGCGGCCGTGCATACTACATACATCTTTAAATTAAATGCATTCCTCCCTATATGCAATTGAGACTATAGAAATCAACTGGCTTTTAGTATGAACTATTTATCTTTTTGGTATATAGTATATATGTTATATAACACACATGTATGGTATTGCCACTTTCGGATCAAAGATCAAAGTGTAATAGTTTGGATAAAAGTTTGTGATTTGTAAATATCATTTACGTTTGATTAGCATTCCTGAATCGGTATTTAGTGATGTCATTACAATTAAAAAACCAAACACAACAAATAGGACGCAGCAATCATGTACACACGCATATTGACTATTGACTATATTGACTAAAATGAATGTCAATGTATCATCATGTATTGGTAGCGCAGAACATCCATTTTTGTTAAAGGATTTAACTTCTGTTGATCTACGCTGACTGGCTGAAATGAATTGGGGATGATCTTTGGACGTTTTTTTTAAGCGGTCATGACACAGCACATAAAAAATATACAGAGAAATTTAATGTGTACGTGTACCGTTTACGATGTCATAGTAATAGTGCAACCATCTTTTCTCTATTTTTTTTTAAAGATATGAAGCTGGGGGTTGGACCAATGAGTGTCTTTTTTTTTGTATTTCTCTGCCCCCTCTATATGTTGTTTGTGCCATGTCATGACCTCTTTAAGGTTTTAAGCTTTAATGTTCTATGCTGGTCTACGTTGACAGGCTGCAATGTGGACGTAGGCATGATCTGTGAACAATTGAACCAATAGCAAAAACAAAAAGAAACAATATCCATTGCGCAAGGGTGCCGATATTTGGGGTGGGGTAGATATATATATATATAAATATATATACATACATAATTCAGATATTGTCCAATCATACCTTCATATCCGCCCCCCCCCCCCACCTTGATAAAATCCTAGCTACGCGCTTGCACGCAAGTATTTCAAAACTTGTTAAATTCATGGGTCTTCGAACAGTGTCGGTATGGGAACGAGTGCAAACTGATTCTTCCGATTTCAAAACAGTTCGGTAAAACCATAGGACATCTGAAGGTTCCGTAATGATCTGATATACTGGTATCGCGTGTATGGCGACATCGACCTGTTCCGTCGATCAGTTGGTCTTTTCACGTCTTGTCGGAAATTAAAAATCATAAAACTGTACAATAAAGGTTGTATGGATGCGGTTATATTCGTAATGCCTGTAAAAGTTCGGATTTGTAATAATCGACCCCATTTGTAATCAGGCCCGGTTTGTAAAAAGGTATGGAACGCAGTGGGAAATACTTTGTCCAATCTGGAAAGGTGTGAAAAACGTACAAATTCCGTCTTTTCGGGCGGGTTTCCAGAAATGACAACGTATTTCCAGACCCGTTACTGGCTTGTTTTATGCAGTAGGTCCGCTTTCCTGCACGCGGGGCTCGTCACTATGCTACTTGCCGCGTTTTTCCGCCAGCTAGCGGCTCCGGAAAACTCCTCCCGAGCTTACGTCGGTTTATGTATTATGATACGAATAGGACAATCAATACTCTCTCTCTATATATATGTGTGTGTGTGTGTGTGTGATTTATAATTTCAAATCAGGTCGATCACTGTAGTACATTGATTGTCCGATTCGTATCATAATACATAAACCGTATTGCCATTCCTGTCAGGTCAATAAACATGTAGACTTGGCGTTCATTGATCTGAAACCTTATAATCAGTATGTTAAGGAAACCCCAACTCTGCGTCGATTTTTTTAGTGCTGAATTCAGTGCCTGCCTTGTGTATCTCTTTGTTCCTTTTTTATGTAATCTAAGTTTATTTCACCTTTAAGTCAAGTCAGCACAGTATAGGCATATGCTTTACTGGTGCTGAACTCTGGAATTCACTACAAACCGATAATTCAAAAACTATATACATCCAAAAGACGATATAACGGGTCTGAAATACTTTCTGGAAATCCGCCCGAAAAGACGGGTTTTGTAGGTTTTCACCCTTATACAGAAATGACAAAGTATTCCCCATTGCGTTACGCCCGCAGTATGTTATTTGGCTATATTTTCTCAACACATCCCGATGTGACGTAACCCCTGGAGGTGTTTTTCGGGCCCGCTAGCTGGCGGGAAAACCCGGTTAGTAGCTCAGTGACGAGCCGCGCGTGCAATATGGTGGACCTACTGCAGAAAACCGTGCGGATTCTTACGTTTCTTACCGTTATCCAGAAATGACAAAGTATTTTCAACACATCCCGATGTGACGTAACCCCTGGAGGTGTTTTTCGGGCCCGCTAGCTGGCGGGGAAACCCGGTTAGTAGCTCAGTGACGAGCCGCGCGAAAACTGGGCGGATTCTTACGTTTCTCACCCTTATCCAGAAATGACATATTATTTCCCACTGCTGTTACGCCTGCAGTGTGTTATTTGGCTATATATTCTTAACACATCCCGATGTGACGTAACCCCTGAGGTTTTCCGGGCCCACTAGCTGACGGACAACCCGGTTAGTAGCACCGCGCGTGGTACTTGGCGGACCTAATGTAGAAAACAGGTCAGTAACGGGTCTGGAAATACTTTGCCATTTCTGGAAATGCGTCCGAAAAGACGTATTTGGTACGTTTTTCACCGTTATCCCGAAATGACAAAGTATTTCCCACTGCGTTATATGTTTTTTTTACTGTTTCTGTGTTTGAAGGGTTGTCGACGTTAATAAGCTCTAACGAGATTCTTGTGTCTACTCATCAACCCTCGTTGCCTCATTTTATTACATTGTTGTAAATATAACCATATTTCTGTCCGGTATAACATGTATTAACCCGCTGTAAATAATTAACAAGTAAGTAATGCATATATAAACACGTATGGTACACCAAATTGCCATATACTCGTATGCTATGTAGATCGTAAATATTGACTCTAATCTATATTTTTTTTCTTAATTCATATTCAACCAAACATTTCTCAATCTCAGAAGCCTGTACTCTGAACTATTTATTGTTGATGGATCATATCATCACTTTTCTAGCTCGTAAGATTAGATAAAGGAGATAAGTTCTACCAATATAATCTATACGTAATGAATGATAAAGGCATTGACGATTGTCACGGTGGCGTCTCAGCAAAGATTTCACGCTGAACTTGCGCACTTAGAATCTTGAAACCATGTTTATCGCTTACCATGTTTATCGCTACCCAAACACGGATCTGCCGCATGTCACAGGCAAGTATATATAGGAATTCCTCCAAGGTCATTTTTTTTTATAACTAGACGTTTCCTGAAATAATTGTGAATCCTGGAGATTTACGGTTTAGTTTTAACCGCATTCCCATTTGGTGTAACAGGTGTAATCAGTTTACGGCAATAAACAACGAAACCGATATATTTCGTACCCGGGAGAGAGAATTAGGCCATGTATGGTAATAAAGACATTAAACTTCCGTACGACCGTACCGGTATTGTTTGTATAATCTACATTTAAATCAGAACATATACCATTGTAACAGATATAGCAAGTTGTGGTGTCATGTGATCACACGAGGGTATTGATATTTGATACCACAAGAGCGATCATAAGAATGCACGAGTATAATTCTCAGTCGGGATCAGACTCAGCAAATTGGATCATCCTTGGGGGACCGACCTACTGCGTATAATAGGAACACACGGATGTAATACACACTATCAGCCCCCGCAATACTGATCATCCTTGGGGGGGGGGGGGTGGGCTGACACCCCTCCTCACCGTTATCAAGAAGTGACAGATAGTTTTCACTGCATTAAGCCCGTAGTATGTTACTTGACTATGTTTTGTCTCCACATTCCTATGTGACGTAATCCCTATTCCGATCCCGAGCACGCTATGAGGTGCTCGAGAATGTCGGCTAGCAGCGCAGTGTTCCTATGGGGACCTCCTGCAGAGGGTAGGCATACAGTAGGAACAGGTCTGCAGAGGGTAGGCATACAGTAGGAACAGGTCTGGAATCTGGTATAAATCTGGTATTGCTATCACCGTTATATAGAGATCACGTGTTCCTATGGGGACCTCCTGCAGAGGGTAGGCATACAGTAGTAACAGGTCTGGAATCTGGTATAAATCTGGTATTGCTATCACCGTTATCTAGAGATTACAACATAGTTCCCCACTGCCTTCTCATTGATATATATATATATATAGTTAATGACTTGTCGCAGCTTAATGTGTCTTAATCATAAAACGCAGTGGGAAATACTTTGTCATTTTGAGCGGGTTCCCAGAAATGACAAAGTATTTCCAAACCCATTACTGACCTGTTTTAAGACCGGAACCAACCACTTAATATAATCATGCTCTCCATCTATAAACGGTTCTGATTAGAAATTACATCGTAACCGTACAGCCTTGATCAATCGTTCTAGATCAATACACCATGTGGAATGGCTTTTATTGTCATGGAGAATCACAAAGGATTAATAAACAATGGCTTTATTAACCTACATGTTTTTTTTGTGTGTGTGTGTAAGCGTTTTGCAACCGCGTGTGTAGGCTATACTTTAAAGCAATAATCAGGGCTAATTTTAATGTTTTTGTCATCATATTACATATATAGTGTGGCAAACTGGCAATGTATGGAAGATTCATAACTTGGAACAAAATTGAAACCGACATTCTTCAAAATGATGAATTATATCGCCTCAATTCTTGGACACAAAATGACATGCGCGCTTCACTCCTGTTGCATTGCACGCATGTTTCACTCCACTCGACTCCGAGAATATGCGACAAAATACAACACTCCCATACAGTTATGGTCTAATTTCTTCGCAAATAAGGCGATTTACGATTTTAAAGATTCGGGGAGGCTATTA
This sequence comes from Paracaudina chilensis, assembly GCA_027580055.1. Lineage (NCBI taxonomy): Eukaryota > Metazoa > Echinodermata > Holothuroidea > Molpadida > Caudinidae > Paracaudina > Paracaudina chilensis. The sequence goes on along the minus strand of JAODFY010237797.1, from coordinate 1,070 downwards.
TAATCATAACTTACAACGAATGGCAAAATCTCCTTTTTGGTGAAAGAAGGGGAATTCTCAGAGCTGAAACCCTGATTATTGTTACCATAGAGACAATGAAGACAGATTTGGGTGAAAATTATCGATCGCACCAGAAGATGGCGCGTCTTGGGAAGGATTACAAATGCAACGACTTACAGTTACCATTAAAAGTATACTATCATACTTTATCCACCTAAAATACTCCGCATTCTGTCAGCTAAAATTGTCGTCTGGATGCACGTAAACGTTTGTATACCTCATCGGTTGTTTTTAAACTGTACATGGAGTAATTATCGGCTTATGCATATACATTTGTCGCTAAACAATGCACGTAAATAGTGTTTCTCTAAATTTCATTGATTCTCGCTGAATAGTAGAGTGTTACAATTTGCAAACACATGGTCAAACTTTGTTGAATTAAACACAGCGCGTGAGCTGCAAGAATTCAGACCATCTCATAATAATTTTGTATGTGTAATTTTGTATAATTTTGTATGTGTAATTTTGTAATTTTTGTATTTTTGCATATATTTTGTAATTTTGTATAATTTTGTATGTGTCGTAATAAATCATTGATCCAACGAAATTTGACGGCCTTAAGACTAAGTAAACTAAACCAATATAACACGAGATATGAAGGCATATTTTCCTGCTCAAACTTTAACTGTATACCTTTAACAGATAACGAACCCTGAGCCTATAGAATAGGCTATAGACAGCTTACTGTCTGTAACAGTCAACATTCACATACTATGGCAGGTGTATGCTGTACGAGTCCACTGTAAACATCGGTATCATTGTTGGTAAACGCAATTGGGTACCTGTACTGAGATAATGTAGATAAGTTAAGAATGTATCCATTGTAAAAGTAGTCCCTTATACTAATGAATATTTTTTGTTGTGGCAAATTAGCAGCTATCACATTTCACGCTTGTTTTAGGCATTGATTATACATTAAAGTATACAGATAAAATGTGAAAATGGCGACGATTGAAGATGGTTCAAGCCATTTAATCCAGAGATGCTGATCATAAGTGGTGGTGGGGGGG
>JAODFY010237786.1:0-10015 GCA_027580055.1 Paracaudina chilensis | reverse complement strand
CTCCAGAACCAGGTGGTATGTTGACCATCTTAGTAATAATCGGTAACATGGGTTCAATACAAGCCTTAACAAGCCAGGTAGGAAATGGATCTAAACTACATGATTTAGTTTTGGAATCAACTTCCGAACATTAGATTCCAACATGGCAGACAAAGATGCTTAATTCCCCACTAACTTTTACGTTGTTTTAGTAGGAATATCGGCTGATTGAATTTGATCAATTTTAGATCACATAGGGCTTTGACAGATACATGATCGGGAAGAAGGAGTTTTCACGTGCAAGGATTTTCTACTCAAAATAGATTCTTCTGACGAAGTAAGAAAACTATTTATTAGAGATAAACACAATTCCTCTGTGATCTCTTTATGAATCCCAGACTTTATGCTCATAGTGTTGTCTCACCAGTTGAGCTACTTTGGTGGAGTCAGTATACCAATGTGTATCTGGCTGACCTACAATCCCTGCCAAAAGTGTTGGAACAAAACCTGATATTTGAAGTAGCAGTTCTATAGGCATTAGTGGTCCTATATCCCCCCCCCCCCCCTTCCAATTCAGTGTTGGTCTTTCCTCAGCAAGTCAGGGAAGTCTCAAAATACAACACTGAATCGGGGGAGAGGGGGTTTGTTCCAACTTCTTTTGGAAATGATAGAGCATGCTTACCAAGAATTTTAGTGGCAGTTACACTCTCTGAAAACCAGTAAACTTATTACACAGGGTGGTGCATAGATGATATAAAGATCAAAGGACTTTCCACCTGAAATGCACAACATGAATAGAGCCTCTTTCTGTCCTTAATGATAGTGACGGTTGATATATGAGGGCAATGCCACCGCTATGACACCACTTATAAATCCCGTCTGGCTTCTGATGAATTTAAATGAGATCTTTCATGTAACCCATAACACAATCATTCAAACTTTGACCACAGGAGGATAATATTTATGTGTTGCTTATTCATTATATTAACTAGGATCATGAATATACAACAACATGTATATTATTTTTCTATGGTGTGCATGTAGCTATGCAGTTTATCTATTGAGCTACAGTAATCGTGAACAGTTTATTACAAAGTTCATTGGTCTGATCATGGAGGTTGTCAGTGGCATAGCCCCCACATGTACACATTACTAACCAACAACTGAACAACAAATGACCTCAGTGATGTGGATGATTTTACGTGGCATAGCCAAAAGGGGGGGGGGGGGTTTGGACAAATAAAAATTGAGTACAAAAGAAGAAAATGAACAAAATTTGTGAATGTTCAGCGGAAATTTGACTTTTTTTTCACAAACATTGCACCATTTTGCATCTACGGGCCCATGAATTTCATTTTTTCGCCAAAGGGGAGGGTGGAAACCACCTCCCCTCAGACCCCTCCCCCAGACAAATTTCTTGCTATGTGCCTGGAGGTTGTTGACAGCTAGGGCTAAGCATGGTTTAATATGTACATTAACTGCATTTTGGTGTTTTTATTCATGATTTTTTTGGTTCTTGTCCCCAATGAATTTCTCATGGATCCTATCTCATCAACGTTTGTGACTTCTCTGGGGAGACCTTGATCCAGACGAAGAGCGAGAATATCTGCTCGAGTGCTGACGATCACTTCTTTCTGAAATAGAGAGAGGAAAATATGTTAAGAGAATTAATTCACTTAATTTCTCTTGACATTCTCAGACTGGCAATAAGCATTGGGAGATTGCCGATACCAAGTTTACCTTCAACACATGCACACAATGGAAATATACATTAGTGATGCTATGCAATGTTCTTTATGTTTTCAGGAAATCCATGGCAATTGATTGTATTGGTAAAAATAAGGAATCAGGTAGTCATTATGGCCAACACTGCTGAGACACGCTACATCAGCACAGGGATTCAATGCCCTTATATATGTGATGGTTTGCTTCGGTTAAAATGTAGGCCTACATTTTTTTGGCAGTCGACCTATGGCCGTAGAAATGCTTCTTTAGTGTAGTCTTGGTTTCTCTGACATACTGAATTCCACATATTCTACAATGTGGCCACATCACCTGTACCACCACCAATGTGACTTAGGCAAAAATATATATAAGGAATCAGGTAGTCATTATGGCCAACACATATACCAAGTATGACATCAATCCAGCTAGTCTAGCTCTGCCATTCATGAATATTAATGAGATTGTTTTGGATTACATGAGCATGTATCTAACATCTGATATCACTATGCAATTGAAGTATATATATATATATATATTTTAATGGAATTCAACTGGTGAATTTCTTTCTATTGAGAACAAAATAAATCTTGTTTCAAGAGTAAAACATGCTTTATATTCTTAGTTCTAGATAAGTGAAAACAGTTTAAAACAACAATAAATCCAAGAAGCACAACAGGATAATTTGTCTATGTCAGTACCAATCAATAGACCTGGCACCATAGAATGATATGTCAGGGTATCGGTGAAGGTATACAGACTGAATATATCAAAGCCTATTTGTGAAATCTTTGCCGCAGCTTCTCAGTTTAATATACATGTATTGTTGATTGTTCATAGGCACGTATTTTGGTGTGGTTAGCTGCATATATATCGTGAGTGATTTTACGTTCATCTCGCGACCTCCCGCATAAACAGATTACAGAAGAAGAAAAAATGGTAAAATAATTATGAGCTGTAGTTGAAACATGCAATTTATTATCCATTCATTTTCCATTTTCTAAAACACATCTCTCATTTGATCTCTCTTAAACAATGAAAAACTTGGAATGTGAATTTTTCATTTTCTGTCCTAATTACAGATATCTTTTTTTTCCACAGATTAACAACCAGAATAGAAATATTAGTAGTGGTTCCGATGCTTGACATATATACATGTTATTCTTGGTTTTTTTTATCTTTGAACTGCACAAAATTCAGTATGGACTATTGTAACCTATGTTTTTTTAGCACTTGAACTCTGTTCATCACAGATGACAAAAACAATGTACTCTTTATGGTGAAAATATATACAAAGTATGAACTAGACATGACCAGCATGCCAGCATGACTTTATATATTCCATTAAAGACATTCAACAAATAAGAATAATCCTCAATTTCATGTAATCCATTGTCAATCTTACTTGAAATTTTACTGCTATGCTTCCTCTCTGCTTCATAAGATGAATCACTTGAACTCGAGTAATGACGTCTCCGTCTCTCATCTACGTCCTGCTTCTCAAGTTCTCTCTTCTTCATCCTCCACATTCTCTCCTGGAGTTCTTCTTCTCTGTCCTGTAGATTTCATAAATACATTGAGGAATGAAGGAATTTCTGTACACTATCAGCCTATATATTTTGCTTGGTGTAATCTTCATACTAAGCCACAGTATTGCATTGGAATTCACACCATGAGGTATTGTGGGCTATTATTTATATAATCTATTTGTAGAGGCTTACATTGAGGCCTTCTGTCTACTTACATTAATAATTATGCAATGCACCTATAACAGGTGTGAATGACCCCACCTACTGGGTTAAATATATAACTGATGCAAATTCTTACAATGTGTTGTCAATTTTTGTATGACTGACAATACATTTCTTGAATGACTGAAAATAACTTGTATATGCATTTGTAGTCTTCCATTGTTTCAGAAATGTGGGCTGTACAACACACACAGCTAATCACACGGTTTAAGACCAGAAGTGGCACCATGTTGACCATCCCTTTGGTGGCACCATGTTGACCCTTTACCTGTTCAGCTTGGTATTTCTCCTCTTTCTTCTTGATTTCTTTGATTTTATCTGCTTTGTCTATAAAAAAAGACCAGACATTAAGAACAGGAAAATGTGAAAAATGTGGAACAGAGGATCTATATGGTATGGTATCTTCTAGAGTATATTACATCACACGGCCATGCTGTTCCTTTAAACCTTGTTTGTAAATTTCAATTAGGCCAGCCCCTGTTCCTCAGACTCAATGTGGGCATGACATTCATGTTCAAGCATTTTATTCCAATTCTTTTTGTGATCGTATATATAAACATTACAAGTACAGTATGAATAAGGTTCTATTGTATACTGGCGCTTCCCTTCGTTATAAATTTACTACTCTGCGTTTGGCTTGCTCAAAGTCAGTAATGTACACGATATAATAAAAAAAAAAATAATGGTCACAATATAAAATGGCTAATATGAAGCCAAATCTCAACCAAGATTGACGATCAAGTTTCGTTCCGTCTTCATGACTCACTCCACACAATGAGTACAATTTCAGCGCAAACTGTCATATTGATCAAGAAACTTTGAACGAAAGAAGCATGTCTCTCCATTTGAGAAGCGTGCAGCTTGGTACTAGGCTTGCATACAAAACGTATTGGACTTACTCCAGTCAACTCTGTATACCAAACAATAAAAAACAGTACTGTAATAATGAAAACGGTTAATATGAACACAATTCCCAACTCAAATTGACCATCTACATGATTCACTCAACACAATGAGCACAGTTTTATAGCAAAGTATGTCATATGGATCAAGAAATTTTCAACGAAAGAACCGTATCTGTTGAATGAGAAGCGTGCCTAGGTACTGTCCATGAAGATACCATGAACAGTACAATGATGCTTGGTCTCAATATGCGTTAACAGCCAATGATACTCGTAATAAGTAATTTGTTATGTTCAGCCATCACGTTTTGGTAGCTTGCATCAGGTTACGTTGCCTACGTACAGTACCCTGACCTGTAATTGAGTGGTACACTATAGCACCACTACCACATGTGTTTTATAAGAATAACGTTGATCGTCCATGTTTGCAATGTGGGATAATTACAGTACATGTTAGAAAGCTATGCATGTGTATCAATGGCTTTTAGTGAAATTTCATACTAAAACAAACTTGGGTGTTTTATTTCACCAGTTCAGTATAGGCTCTTATTGAGTAATACTTTTGTCTTCCGTTCTTTCAGTATATTTTACAAAAGCTACATCGGTTTGCAGGTAGGCCTACGGGTGTAAGCACGTAGGCCTAGGCCTGATGTGGCAGATGACGATTATTATTTCAGGTATTCCGTGGAACATACAAAAATATCTGATATCTGAAATATCAGTGCAATGTGTCCTATCACAGAATCAATAGAATTGTACCACAGAATTGCCTAAAAATTGCACGTCAAAGTTTTAAAGTCGGATAGTGTCTTAGACCTCAAACTTATATGTTGAGCCAGCCAATGAATTAATGTTGTGATTATCGCGTAAGATACATAATGTAGGCCTATAATATATATGTACATATACATATATATGTACATATACATATATATGTACATATACATATATATGTACATATACATATATATATGTACATATACATATATATATAGGCATACACACATGCATTTAGTACATCTGCAGGGTGAAAGAGATTTCGTGAAAATGGCTGAGTATGATTATGCGTGTAGTCTGTCAATATTATTGACAGAACTACTTGACAGTATTGTTATGACAGTAATAGGATACTTCATATCATATTAAGGATATGTTTAATACAAATTAATCTCAGAATGTAAATTTTTAACTCACGTTGCTTATTCAAAGCTTTCTGCAAGTGGAGCTTCATTTTCTCCTGTGGTGTTAATCCCTACATGAAAGAAAATGTTTATTTTTAGATGGGGAAAATTCAATATTACAGCCAAATCAAATTAACAAGAAAACCAAAATACCTTTACCGTGGAGGCAGGAATTTTGAAATATACATACCATTCATTGACTGGCACAACTGGATATATGGTTGAGAAGAACATCTGAAGAATTCTATGTGAAGCCCTGTGTTGTCATTGTAACTATAATCAATAGGACACATCTACTCATCATGTAATAGTTCAATATCACACTGGTCGAACATATTGTTTCTGAGATGTATGTTAAGCTATTTTTATTAAGCTTCACCCACTTATGAATATTAATGAAATGAAATTTCATTGAAAATACCAAGAATGAAGCAGACTAGACTTATGGTTGTAAAGATATTACAATTTTAAGCATTTTACTTTAAGCCCCACCCACACATTAATATTCAAGTCATGGATGTCAAAACCAACAAGGCACATGTACTCATCAGGGAACACCTATATGACATATCGTTTCTGAGATTTCATGTTCATGAGCTTGTTTGGGGGATTAGCCTTAAGGGCCACCCACTCATGAATATTAATAAGATGAATGTAATTCCCATTGCCTAAAATCACCATACCAAGAATGAAGCTGATCAGAGGACCTAAGATTACAAAGATACTAATATTTTAAGTTTTATTTAGTGAGTCCTGCCCACTGATCATGGGAAATCTACCAATATGACATTAATTCAATACTCTTTCTGAGATTTTGTGTTTAATCAGTTTAACATCTCCTTAACTTGATCTTGTGATAGACTATTAATACTTTGCTTGTGTTGAGATTCCTTGCCCGAAGGAATAAAATAAGAAATATAAACAAATTCTCAATATTGATGACAAATTATAAAATATCAATGTTTCTTCAGTGGGCATGTATTACCCATGGAGATTGGGAAATAAGTGGATAAGAGGAAATGGCCACGGATGAGGGTTTGTTAATTAGGGACAGGCATGTCAAGTGGCAGCACAATGTTGCCCAGCCCCAAAATTTTAAATTCATTGTCCAACAAAAGTGCTGGCAAGGTTATATTACATGAAAATTGTAAATTATAGCACCATTTTTCATCTAAATAATTTTATGTGACACAAATCCCACACCCCTGAAGACCCCTACCCCACCATACAAAATTTTCACTGCATAACTCCCCCAAAGAAAATGGTGCCCACCCAAAAAAAAACAGTAAGAATGAACAATTTTATCTCAATGCACAGTAAGAGCAAATGCTTGTTCACACAATAAACACCTCTTTATGTCACAGACCAGGTCACACAGCCAGTTAGTATTCCAAGCTAAACTTGGCCTAATTGGATTCAACCAAGGTACTGAATTATTTAATAGTTCTGTAAATAACTACTTGTTGCATGTGCAGCAGAAGACTATCAGAATTTTGTACAGATTTTGAGCTTTTGACCTCTGTTGACCTCAAACAACCTTTGAACTGCACCAAACAAGAAGGGCTTTCAGTGTTTGACTCCTGATGACCTTAAATGAAATTGGAACTGTACCAAAAAAAGTGGGTTCATCTGCTCTATGTGGGGGAAGTAAACATTGGTATTCTCCAGATAAGTTGACTAAGAGCACATGTCACATACACAAATCAAAATCGGGTTGGGGTACACCACTTTTCTGGGGAATGCCCCTGCACCCCATTGACCTCTCTGTGGCTTGGTCTACTGGTAAACCATAAATACAAACCATGATAAAGTGGGTCACCTCAGTGGAAAAATCAGGTAAAAAAAGCTGTCTGCTAAAGTCATGTGCATGTCAGGCCTAAGAAGCCATGCTATTACTAAAATATAGAACAATCCTTTGAGTTGCTGGTAATTAGCATTATCTCAATATTAAGCTGCATATATTAAGAAACATCTACTGACTTTTAAAGTGTTTGTTTTGCAGACAGGGAGAGAGGGCGGTGTTTCTTTCCTGTAAAGAATCAAGAGAATAAGACATTAATTAGTATGCTGGCCATGTAGGCAACACATATAATTCATTTCTCAACCAGGAAACAAATATTCAATGTTTCAGATCTTATCAAATCTGCATTTACTCTCTTATACTGTTGTCCTTATTGGGCAGCTTTAGTGCAAAGTATAGATCACTAAGTTAGATCCTAGATTTCAGTGTCCAATAGCTGCTTTGTGAATCAATTGCTTAGCTTATAAATATGCCATACTGTTGTACCCAAAAGGTATTCCTTCAATTACAAGATATGGCTATGGGATAAATGTTACACACAAACTGAAAATATGAGTTAAAATAGTTGATACTTCCTATTCCTTAGAATGACCAGTCCCGACACTGTGGCTTGCTGGCCAGATGCCTCACTACAATACAGGAGAATAACACCTGCAGAGACTGTGAGGGTTTGATCAAGGAAGTATGCGAGGCACTTGACAAGGTAAGGTATAGCACATGTCATTCTGACACACACACACATGTATATATATAGGTATATGTATACATATATATATACATAAAAAATTGTTCAAAAGTAAACTGAAACACATGTTCTTTACAAACAGGCTGCATTTTTATAATAAGATTAATATGATCTAAGTTTCTGTTTTCTAGCCCATCTGTGCATGTCTGTGTTGTATAGGCACTGATAGAAGCTGGGCTTTATAAATGCTTTTTATCTATCTATCTATCTATCTACATATATATATATATACATATATATATATATATATTGCTTGAATATTCCACAAATTGACTACTATTGCTGGCCCATTTCAATCCCAAGTTATTGCCAAAATACTAGTTTTTAACATTGACTTTTGGTGACTTTAGATCACATGACTGTTCCATTTAATTACATTCCCCTACTCCATTCACAACTTACCCAAAATATAAACCATGACAGACCTTGCTATTGAAAGTTATTGCATTAAATGTCTAAAAATTAATCTTTTCGATCCCTAATTGGCCTTTAGTGACCTTGGATCACATGCCCGGTAAGTTTTGAAACATTCCCCTACTAAATGTCTGAAAACCACCCTTTGGCTTCCCATGACTTGAGAACCGGGTGTGTAATTTAAGTAGGGGTTAGTATTGTCAATAGAGCTGACAGAGCTATATCATATACAAACCTTTTTTTCTTGGCCACTTTTCTCCCAAAATAAGCATATTTTTTCTAATTTGACCTTGGGGTCAGTTGTAGTTTGACCTCCCGATCTCAACAACATGACAAGTCTGTATATAAATTTAGCATCGCATAATGATTTAGCATTGTGTACACAATATTTTCTATTTCTCAAGTTCCTTATGTAGACTATGTAGGCCCTATCTAATGTTAGACATAACCCTACCATTAGGTCTAGGCCACTAGGTCTAATGTTAGGCCTAGCCAATGTTTATAGATAGTCATGCATAGGCTCATGTAGCAGCAGAGTATCAGTATCGGCCGATATTGGGAAGAAAAATATTGGATATCGGTTAAACTATAAATTGGCAATGTCGGCCCACTAAGGACAACTAAAGTTGCCCTTTTATCTTACTTCAATCTCTTATGAAAAATTATCTTGTTCAGACACATCAATAAACCTCACACAGACACACCACACACATTACATGCTAAATTTACATAATTTGCATTTAATTGGATTAGACTAAGCTTACTGACAGATTTATAGACTAGTTCTGTATGGGAAGACTTTTGTACAGTTTCAGCTTTTGACCTTTGTTTGACCTCAAACGACCTTGGAACTACACAAAACATGAAAGGGTTCATGTACTCCGTGAAGACACATTACACACTAAGTATGCCATTTGTTATTTGTTATTGTGATTTCAATATACATCATTTTAACCCTGCTGACATAGGGTTCATGTATTCCATGTGGGAAACCTACATGCCAAATATGACATTTGTAGAAGTTATTGTTCCCCAGTTATCGCCATTAGAAGATTTATAGCTTTTGACTATGTTGACCTCAAATGACCTTGGAAAGGTAACATCTGCTCTATGTGGGAAGCTACATATCAAGTACGACATTTGTAGGCATTCGTTTTCTTATAATAACTAAGAGTTTCATCCAAAGTTCTCCTATTGAGTTAGCCCGATTACAAGGTTTTTTACCCATTTTTTTTACCCATGTTGACCTCAAATGACCTTTGGCATCTTATAAAATAAATAGGGTTCATCTACTCAATATGGCTATTAAACCTACATACCAAATTTAGATTTCATCTACCTTTCCCATACATACACGGCATACATACATACACGGCACGCCGGGCACAGAATAAAACCAGAGAACGAAAACGTTCAATGGTTCCGATACCGGGGTCTATCTACAACAAGCTATTTTCGTGACTAAGTATTAAGCCCCGCCCACTCACGAATACTAATGACATGAAATTTGTCGTTCATAT